>JANAVB010019796.1:715484-797984 GCA_029216955.1 Iris pallida | reverse complement strand
TTCCCAGAGTCGAGCCTATTTCATCTCGAGTATATCGTCTGGCACCCAAGGAGTTGGTAGAGATGAAGAGGCAGATTGATGACTTATTAGAGAAGGGATTTATTCGTGCCAGTGCGTCACCATGGGGAGCACCCGTTCTTTTTGTGCCTAAGAAAGACAGGACAGTGTGTATGTGCATCGACTACAGAGCATTGAATGCAGTGACGGTGAAGAACAAGTATCCCTTGTCGTGTATAGACGATCTATTTGATCAATTGAGTGGAGCAAAAGTATTCTCCAAGATTGACTTACGATCAGGCTATCACCAATTGAAGGTTCGGAAGGAAGACATTGCAAAGACGGCTTTTCGATCAAGGTATGGACATTACGAGTTCTTGGTCATGCCTTTCGGATTAACCAATGCTCCCGCAGTTTTCATGAATTTAATGAACAAGATCTTTCACCAGTACTTGGACAAATTTGTAGTAGTCTTTATCGACGATATCTTGATTTACTCCAAGAGTCAAGAGGAGCATGAGCAGCATCTACGGATAGTTTTGGTAACGTTGAGGAAAGAGCGACTCTTCGCGAAGCTTAGCAAGTGTGATTTCTTTCTCAAGGAGGTATCATTCCTTGGTCATATTGTTACGGGTGATGGTATATCGGTAGACCCAGAGAAAATTACAGCAGTCAAATCATGGCCCGCTCCTACGTCAGCTTCTGAGGTAAGAAGTTTCCTCGGACTTGCGAGTTACTACCGACGGTTTGTAGAAGATTTCTCTCGAATAGCAGGGCCTATGACTCGATTGACTTACAAGGATCAGGAGTTTGTATGGACAGACGAGTGTCAAACCGCTTTTGACGAGTTGAAGAAGCGATTGACCACAGCACCGATCTTGACACTACCATCAGGCCTGGAAGGATTTGTGATCTACAGCGATGCATCCGGGAAAGGATTAGGATGTGTATTGATGCAGCACGGACGGGTAGTAGCATATGCATCGCGACAGTTGAGAGTGCATGAGAAGAATTATCCAACCCACGATCTAGAGCTTGCAGCAGTTATCTTTGCCTTGAAGCTATGGAGACACTACTTGTACGGCGAAAAGGTTGATATCTACACTGATCATAAGAGCCTCAAGTACGTGTTCACAAAAAAAGAGTTGAATATACGACAGCGACATTTGTTGGAGTTGATGAAGGATTATGAGATCGAGCTTCATTATCATCCGGGCAAGGCTAATGTCGTGGCAGACGCATTAAGCCATAAGCCCATGGCACACTTTTTGACTACGCAGAAGGAGTTGATTAGAGACTTGGAGCAGCTTGGTTTTGAGGTAGTATTACCTGGAGCCGATGGCGTATTAGCCAACCTCCAAGTGCAATCATCATTGGTAGAGCTCATCAAGGCAGCATTGCCTAATGATGCTAGATTTTGATGACTCAAAGAGAGGACTGAAGCAGGAGAGCAGACATGATTGAGGATCCACCCCGATGGGACATTGCGATATGGTGATCGCATTTATGTTCCCAATGGAGAGCTACGGTAGGAGCTGATGGCAGAGGCTCACAGCTCGACTTACTATATTCATCCCGGAGGAACCAAGATGTACCGCGACTTACGACAGTATTATTGGTGGCACGGAATGAAGCGAGAGATAGCTCGTTTCGTTGCCAAGTGCTTGGTATGTCAACAAGTGAAGGCGGAGCACCAGAGGATGGCCGGATTATTACAGTCGCTACCCATTCCCGACTGGAAGTAGAAGCACATTACTATAGATTTCGTCATGGGTTTTCCTCGGAGTCCTAGGGAACGTGATGCAGTGTGGGTAATTGTGGATAGACTTACAAAGTCAGCCCATTTCTTACCTTTTAGAGTGGTCCAGTCAATAGACGTATTGGCAGAGATATATATGGAGCAGATTGTGAGATTACATGGTGTGTCTGTTAGTATTGTGTCGGACCGTAACTCGAGATTTACCTTACATTTTTGGAGGAGTATGCAAGAGAGTTTGGGCACCCGATTGAAGTTTAACACGGCATACCATCCTCAGACAGACGGTCAGTCGGAGCGTACCATTCAAACGCTAGAGGATATGTTGAGAGCGTGCATGCTTGATTTTGGCAGTTTATGGGAGGACCATCTTCATCTTGTTGAGTTTTTCTACATTAATAGCTATCAAGCGAGCATTCAGATGGCTCCGTTTGAAGCATTGTAAGGTAGGAAGTGTCGGTCTCCTGTTTGTTGGAGCGACATAGGAGAGCGACAGCTATTGGGTCCCGAGTTGGTCTTGAGCACAGTGGAGACAGTGAAGAAAATTCAGGGCCACCTGCGAGCAGCGCAGGATCGTCAGAAGTAGTGGGCAGATAATTGTTACCGACCCTTGGAGTTCAAAGAGGGCGACCACGTGTTCTTGAAGATATCCCCCACTAGGGGCACGATTCGATTCGGAGGATATGGCAAATTGAGTCCAAGGTACATCGGGCCCTTCGATGTCTTGGAATATGTTGGAGAGGTTGCCTATAGATTGGCCTTGCCACCGTCACTGGAGGGAGTGCATGACGTATTCCATGTATCTCAGCTGAGGAGGTACGTGACGGACAGCAATCATGTGCTTGATAACTCCGAGATCACAGTTGGACCGAGTTTGTCGTACGAAGAGCAACCAGTAGGTATCCTCGATCGTCGAGTGAAGGTGTTGCGGAATCAATCTATTCCATTGGTTCGCGTGGCATGGAAGCATCACTCGCCAGGGGAGTCTACTTGGGAGCGCGAGGACGACATCCGAATTTGCTACCCGCATTTGTTCGAAGACGAAGGTATGTCTTACATTTGAAGCTCTTAAATTACTATTAAATTCTCTTGCATTGCATTTGATCCCCCCGACATTAGTTTAATTTCGAGGACGAAATTTTCTTTAAGTTGGGTAGGATGTAAACCCCAAAATTTTTAAATTGTTTTTATAAATTAATTAATGTTTTATACATTTTATTAAATATGAAGTTATTGCTACTAGCTTATTAGTATAAATAAATGCATGTGTGTATATATTTTATGTGTGCATGTTAGTATTACTATTAAATAAGAAATAATAGAATCGAGGATTTTAGGAATTTATTTGTAAATTTTTAGGAATTTTTACTAGCCTATAAATATATATATACTTATAGTTTAATATATATATATATATATTGTTAAAAAAAGAGAAGTAATTAGTGGGCGGCCACACCCAGCAAGGGGCGGCCAACTCCAGCAAATGGAGATTTACAAGAGGGAGCTTTTTGTAAAAACAAAATATGTGAGAGAGGAGGGGACCAACCCACGTGGGCCGGTCCACCTCACCCGACCCCCTCCAAAGCAAAACAACTTGTTAGCAGCATAGCTGCTATGCTTGTAACCCGAGCCCCCCCTTTTAAGTGCTAATACGAATAGGATTAGTAGTAGGCGGCCATATATATATATACGCCGCTCGTCAAAATCGAAACCCTAACCCACCAAAATTCTTCACCTTCATATCTCCTTCCCATCTCGAACCCCAGGCGAACTACCTGGCCGTTGGCGGCGTCGCACCACCGTGCAAACATCGCCGAAGAGCCCAGGCCGACCACACTTCGGAACGTTTCTAGATTTGTCAACAGCGAGGTACCCTTCTTCCAATACTCTTTTCTTCCTGCTAGCTCGATGATTTCTCGAAACGTACTCCTATGTGTAGCCTATATGAACCCCTCCAATCTCCTTCAAATAGAATCCTGAGAATCCCAAGGGATTGCTCGAAAAATCGAGGCAAAGTCGCCCCAAAAACTGTCGAAAACAGAAGTTCAAACCTAGTCCAAAACCACAACTTAGAAGCCAGATTTTGAACTGTGTGTCGAGATTTTTAGAGACCAAATGAACACGTGTAAGGACAACATAACCACGACTAAAACGCAACTTGTAGACCTGTATTTTAATTTCTGTGCAAGAATTAAATCCATGTTAAACTTGTGCGAAAAACTGTTTTCAAAATAGTAGATTTTAGAAAAAAAATTCCGATACGACGTGCGCCCCAACAAATCGGGCGACATGGTCGTGCGCTATACGCATCGAAAGGCGTGTATGGACGTTGCGGACGTGTGGGAACTGACGGAACTCAGTTTTGTTGCGTGTGCGCGACGAAATCAACGCGTATCCGTCGAGATACCCCGTATCGGTGTTTTACAAACTTGCCCATAACTTCGTGTACAGTCGTCGATTCGAGATGAAACTTGTGCCAACAGGTCCGAATCAAAATTCTGGTCCTGTATGCCAAGTTTGGTTCGATTCCAAGAAGGTCGAATCGGAACCCATTTTTGGCGGGCCCGCGACCCACTCAAACGGGCGATTTTGTACACGGCTCATCGGAATCCAAAACTGGACATATCGTTGAGTTCCTCTCCTCAAACTGAAATATAGACATGTAGTTTGACGACTTTAGAGACCATAGACCTTGGCACGCATTTCGGTGCAAAAGCGGGTCCAATGGCGGACATCGTTTTGACCCAAAATTACGATTTTGCCCCTGTTCTAGAATTTGACTTCTGGACAGGCATTTTCTAGGTATATCTTTTACACCGAGTGCATTCTTTATGTTTGTTTCAGCGTCCAGAGTTGTTTGGAGACTGTGACGTTTCTTGGCGGACATTGTGATTTCTTGGGCTTGCCACTTTGCACCATCAGGCAAGATACCTTGCCACCTTACTCTGTGATTATTATATTTCTTATTTTTAGTTGTTATTATCAGCATTTTATTTCTTGATATTTAAACTGTGCGTCCAAGTCACATTTGGGTGCAAGCGACTCTATTGGTCGTTTACCTCGCCTTATTTATTTCTCTTGCATTGACTTAGTCTAGTGACCACCCATTGATGAGGTATTGGTATATCTCATACGGCCTTGACACTTATTATATCATGTGATGTGAGTCACATGTAGGATACGTACCCGCGTAGTTGGCTGACCACCGATACGTATGGAGCGTGCGACGGATAGGAGTAACTGCCAATAGTATTGCATATTAGAAGACTTGGCGGTTACTAGAGGTTCATATCAGTCATGGACATGATGATACTAGGCATTGGGTGGGGAGAACAATACCTGACGTATGGGCTTCTTTGCACTTCCCTGATTACCTGTGCGCTCCTCCGGAGACGCAGGCTCCAGGCGCCCTCTGACGTTTCCCAGAGCGTTATGGACGTAGCCCTTGCACATGGTGCCCTCTGACGCTTCCAGAGCGTTATGGATGTAGGCCCCTGGTACCCTCTATGGGAACTATGTCGATCCCATTTACATCCAGGGCTCATACGTCGAAGGATTGTATCTCAACTGCATATTCGTAGTAGAATGGTCAGAAACCCGATTGCATGCATACCTTTTTCTCTTATTATATTATCACAGTTTATATGGCTTGGTATTTTCTTGTATCTTGCTATGTCCCTGAGGACCTGGTTATTTCTTCAGGTTTAGACGATTTTCCACAGGAGTACGGTACAACATTGGAGCTATCATACATCGACGACGAGGCAGTCTTTACGGATGTCTAGTCTATTCTTTATATGAGACATTAGTGGACATTATTTTTACATCTCATTTCTTTCTATTTGCGGAGGTTGGACTCCGATCTTGTGAGACTATTCTTCATAGCCGTTTGGAGTGAGTATGTTCACCCGGCTATCTTTCATACTTATTTATTTATTTGGACTCTATTACCTTCTGTGTTGAGCTGTGATGAGATTAGATATGTTATTCTGGCCTGTGGTTATATTATTTACAGCTTATGTGCATATTTGAGGATTCCATATATTGGAGTATTCTTCGTATATGTGTAGCTGGCATGTTCATGTGCTTAGTCCTATGTATTTTGGGACTGGGGCGTTACAGGGTGCATAGACCGTAGGGCATGCCTTTGGGCGCATGCTTTTCTGAAGTCCTGGCAGCATGTCTGGCCCTCCTGGATGTGGGCGCATAGAATGGGTCATCAGAGCCTAGTCACATAGCTCTAGGCGCATGGCCCTGGGCACATAGCTCTGGGTCATCAGAGCCTGGGCACATAGCTCTAGGAGCATGGCCTTGGGCGCATAACCTGTCGAAGATAGAAGTCCTCTGGCTGGAGTTATGCGCCCACATACTGTCTTGGGCGCATAGCTCTGGACGCATGCTTTGGAAAACTGTAACGTTTTCTTCCAGTTTTGCCTTCTTCGTTTACGAGCCTCGCTGAATTTGTCCAGAGCGTTGAACACTTCGATTCTTGGCATCGTAGTCTTTTCCTTTGCCAAGTCTAGAGTGTTGAACACTCTGTTGTTGATTGCACAAGAGGGAAGTTGCTGGGCTAGTAGAGCCCAGAACGATAAACGCCCTCTTCATGTTAGGAGCTCCTGTGGAACGATTATGCGCCCCCATGACGGAGTTCCCCTTCGGTTGCATATCTTCTACGACATTGGCAAGATATATAGTACGAGCCTTCGGAAGCCAAGTCTTGCGAGACTTGTATCGCTTCACTAATTTCGAGGAAGTAGAGCCGTCCCTCGAGAGCATCTCTTCGAACGCCTGCTAATCGAACTTCACGATCAACATCTTCTGAGTGCTCCCCACTTTATCGGTATCGGATTGCGTCACCACCTTCTCGTCAGAGGAAAAGGTAGTCCCCAGCATAGTCGTCATTTTTTGTGGACACACAAAAAAGAAGAAGAAGCGCTGTGTTTTCTTATTAGCGCAAGGCACCACAAATCGAGTACGCCTGAGAGATCCTGCACTAAGGATCCCCGAGTATAAAAAGAATTCTAGGGAATATGACGATAGAGATCGAGCGGCAGTTGCTCCTTTACTCCGTTGACAATCCGATTTACAAAAGTGGGAAAAAAACCTAAGAAAATTGCTAACTCTCGGCTCACTGGCAAGAAGGGCAGCAATTTGGCTCTTGAAATGCGCTCCATTCTCTCTTTTTGAAGAGGCATGAGACCCCTATTTATAGTCGTTTTGTACTGAAACGGCTATTATGCATCCACAGGGGAAAATATACTGATTTTCAATGTGGGTGCATAGACTTCCTTTGGGCGCATAAGGTATAGGCGCATGAAGGTCGCATGATCGTGGGGTTGACGTGGCCGCATACTTCGGTGCACGACTGCTCGTGGAGACTGACGGGGCCGCATGCTACGGTGCACGACTAGTCGTGAATGTTGACCGAGTCGTGGAGCTATCCTGACTTGGGCGCATAGGTTGGAATAGGGCTATGTGCCCCCTTCTGGAGGAGCCATATGGGCGCATAGGCTTTGCTGTGGGTGCATAGGGATGGACGCATAGGCTTTGCTCTGTGTGTGTCAGCCACTCTCTACCTTGGGCGTATAGCAATCTATGACTTGGGCGCATAGCTCATTTCTGCCTTGGGCGCATAGATGCTTCTTGACTTGGGCGCATGGATACTTCCTGACTTAAGATGCTGAAATTTTTATGCATTTATATTAGCCAAACACATCGAGGTCACCGGAGATGCCGCAATAGAAGGTCTTGGGGCGGCAACGGCAGCCAACATGCATCTAGGTATTACAGTCGAAACAGGTGGCATTGTAACTATAGCAGAAGCCGTCGGCGGTAAAGCCAACAATGTCTGAGGTACAGCTGGCTCTTCAACAGGCTCCCTCGCTGGTTCTTCAACCATCTTCGTAACTAAAGTCGTATGAACCGGAGTATGAGCAGCCACAGCGACCGTTTTTTCAATGATCGGCGTGACCAACTGTTTGCCATTGATTATAAAAGAACAGAACAATTATCGGAGGACTGAACTTAGACTCACAGTACAAACTCGCTTGTACAAAGAAAGCCTAGGGACGAAAACCTAGGTACAGCAATCTAAGTACAATTGTTTATTTTAGATTCTGGGGGGTGACGGTAGAGGCTCGGGAAAGCCACGGCAGCTCTGCCTTACTCCTTGGACGATCGGGTGCAACGTTGGCTCTGTAGAAGAACTGCTTGGCGTTGATGAAGAAATGCTCTCTTTTTTATCTCTGTATATTCTCTCTCTAGCTCTCTGGCTCTCTGTGTCTCTCTTTTTTTTATCTGAGAATCTCCTTTTTCTCTATGTCTCCTTGTGTATCCTCGCAAGGAAATGGCACCTTACTATTTATAAGAGTGGAGGCATCATTAGGGTTTGCAATTGTTGCCTATTCTTAAAAGTCGGCGGCTAAGGATCACTGGATCTGGGCCGTTCATCTTGAATATACGAGATTTGAGCAATAAATATGATTGCAACAAATTTTTTGTGGGTAATTAATGATGATTGACATAAATCCTCCTAATTTGTCAAGCCAACCTCGGATTTCTCGACACGTGTCATTAATTTGCGTGATTACAAATGATCTAATTTGATCCCAATATTGTATTAGGATTTGTTGAGGGATTTCGATCAATTTGATGCCACGTGTCCCGCTATCATGCCACGTGTCTTAACCGCAAGCTACTGCAGAAATCCGAGCCGCAAGAAGGTTGCTCCTCATTGAGCCGTATTAGGCTGGCCACATGTCGAGGCTGCTTGAGAGTGGCCCCCTGAACATTTGAACCGCATGGTAATGATCTAAGCCGCATGAGGATAGTTTTCGTGAGCCGCATGGGGATAGTCTTCGTGAGCCGCATGGGGCTAGTCTTCGTGAGCCGCATGGGGATAGTCTTCGTAAGCCGCATGGGGCTAGTCTTCGTGAGCCGCATGGGGCAGCCTCCGCTTGAGCCGCATAGGGCTAGTCTTCGTGAGCCGTATGGGGGAGCCTCCGCTTGAGCCGCATAGGGTGGTCTCTACTTGAGCCGCATGCGATTGTCCACGTGTCAAGGCCGCATGACAGTTTCTGGATCTCGGGGGATCGTATTAGAGATTTTCTTTGTTTTCCTAGGAGTCCGTCATTATGAGGGAGTCATAATGGTATCTTTGTGTCAGAACTGTCACCTTGTCAGAGCTGTCAGCCATCGAGGCATTTAATGCAGTAAAGGACAAACGAGAGAGCTATTTGCAGGCCACGTGGCTCCTCTCTGAGCCGCATGGAACTTATTTGAGCCGTATGGACACTTGGGCCGCATGGATCCTTGAGCCGCATGAACTCTCTGAGCCGCATGGGGCTCCCTGGCCGCATGAATCTTTCTTTATACTTTTTCATGCTTCTACAAGACCCCCTTCAAAGTTTTTAATTTACAAAATTGAAATACTTTGAATAAGAAGCATGGTTATGTATAAACTCTTCTGGCCACGTATGATGTCCTGGCCGCATGGATGTCTCGGCCGCATAGATGTCTCGTCCGCATGGATGTCTCAGCCGCATGGACTTTCGGGCCGCATAGGCTGTTGTAACGCCCAGTCCCAAATACGTAGGACTAGAACGTAATCATGCCAGCTGTATACATACGAAGTATATGGACCCTCGTATATATACATAAGCTGTAAAATACAGTAGCCAAGGTACTAAATCTCATCCACAAAGATAAATAACGATATAAAAGCAACTTTGAATTTATCATGTATACAATCGTTGGGCGGAGACAAATCTACTACCAACAAGTAAGGAAAAGTACATAAAAAATAAAATGAGTTGGCGGGCGAAGCGAAGACAATCAAAGTGCAATCATCCTCGAAAAGATTGTGACGATCATGGCCACGGCTAGAACACCTGCGGAAATCATAAGAGCACACACCTGGCGAGATAACCAGGTCCTCAGAGGGACGTAACAAGATACATCAACATGCCATATAATACTGAATATAAAATATGCCACAATCAAAGAAAGTGACAAGACATAAATAGGGTAAACTAACCAACTAAAGTGAACATGCAGTGAGAACAAACCTTTCGTCACATGAGCCCTGGCTGTAAATAGGATCTAGTATAGTCCCCACTTGGGCACCAGTGACCGAGAGCATGACGTTCAAAAATGACAGTGGCCAACCTGAGAGGCTCATACCCGTATCTCCAGCGGAGCTTCCGGGTTACAAGGGAAGTACAATCGAAGCCCATACGACAAGGAAATGTTCTCCCCACCCAATGTACCTATCATGTCGCATCTACGACCATGTAACACTACTAACCGTCAAGTCTTCTAATATGCAACTATTGACAGTTAGACCTAACGCACGTCCTGCACGCATCAGTGATCAGCCAACACGCAAGTCCGTAGGCTATATGCTACTCATATCTCACACATCTTGTGGTACAACAGTGTCAAAGTTTATCTAATGCACTAAACTATAGGTAGTCCCTTAACTCTAAGTCCATATGCAATCAAAGGGTAAATAACAAGATACAGCTAATATCACTGAGCAGACAGTAATCAAGAACTAGAAATAAATGAACAGTGATATGTAAATAAAATACAACTAAAAATAAATAGTATAATGGCAAGGTATCTTGCCTGATGTGTCGCCTGGTGTGGTGCGATAATCCGACAAGTCCAGTTTTGTCCATTAGCCATGGTCGATGTAGTGGTCCAAATCGCGAGAAAATAGGGACATGGGATTAGTCATGATCAACGACGATAATAATCAACAAGGGAATTTGCAAAATAAATATAACGTATTTTTTTAGAAAATATTTATATTAAATTTAAGACTAGATTTGTTTTTGGAAAATACTAAAATCTCAAATCGTTTTTAGGCATAATTACTATAAGTTGGAAAATAGAATTTTTAAGGAGAATACTAGAATATATTTTAGATTATATTTGAAGAATATTATCAAATCATTTTAGACCAAAAATCATATCTTTTTCAAAATATATATGTTTAAAGGTAGCAGATATAATCTAGAAGAATATATTATTATTGTAAACTAACCTTAAATTTTGCTAGAAAATAATAATAATAATGTAAATAATAACACTTAACCAAACAAAAACTAATATTAATAATAATATACAAGTGATAAAATAATAATAATTATTTAAAAATAATAATAAGAATAATAATGACAATGATAAGAATAATAATGATGATAATAATAATAATAATAATAATAATAATAATTGATAATATATCTAATGAGTTATGATAATACTAAAAATAATAATAATAATAATAATAATAATAATAACAACTTCATCCCACAAAAAAAACCATCACAGTATTCCCCAATTTCGTTCAGAGAGACGGAGAGAGAGAGAGAAGAGGGAGAAGTGGGTTCTCACCAGCGGCTCCGGCCAGGCTCCGGCGGGGGCGGCGGAGGAAGGAGCGCCGGCGGATGGTGGAAAGGAGAGGGGCGCACGTGATGCCAAGCGCGGAGGGGCGGCGGCGGCTGTCCTGCGAGGGACGGCCGTCCAGGGCTTCGAGGCAGAGCGGAGAGGAGGTGGAGGGCGCCGACGGGGGCGCGAAGTGGGGCGGTGCGACAGGGCAAGGCTTGGCCTGTGCGCGGAAGGGGCTTCTCCGGTCGGCGGGAGAGCGGCGCGGCGGAGTAGGTCTCCGGCAGAAAAAGGGGGTTTTGGCAGTCGGCGAGGAGAGAGGGCGGAGGTGGTGCTCGTGAGGGCGGCAGTTCCGGTGGGGAATACGGTGGTTCTGGTCGGGAAGACGGTGGTTCTGGTCGGGCGGAGGAGTTTCTGTTGGGGTGGAGCGGCCTCGCCGGCGGTTGCCAACGCTCGCGTGGCGGTGCCCGGGGTCGGCGACTGCGAGGCCGCCCAAGGTGGCGCCGGAGAGATCGGAGAAGGGCTTCTCCGGCGTGACGGAGGACGACGGACGGCGGACTCACTGGTGGATTTGTCCCGCGCCGGCGGACGGAGGGTTCTGGTGAGGCGGAGCGGCCGGTGCGACTTTGGTGGATGCGGTCAGAAGACGGCCACCCGTGGTGGCCCTGCGCGCAGTTGCGCACACGTCGCAGGCCGGCGGACAGGACGTGGCGGATCAGGTTAGGGTTCGCTTCCCTTCTCTTCTTTGTCGAGAAATTTGGACGGTGGTGGTAATGTCGTGGGGTTTCTGGGTTTGGGCGGTGGTCGACGACGGAGACCGACCGCAGCGGCGATGAGGTGGTGGTGATGGTAGTCATGTTGGTCGGGTGTAGAGACGAGAGATGGTGGGAGTGCTGCTGTTGGAAGAGTATGGAGTCTGTAAACGTGTCCTACGAGACACGGGACGAGTCGGTGTCCGGAGCTGTCGGACACGGATAAAAATTGTATTTGTAAAATATAATACATAGTGGAGGAAAAGAGGACACAGACACAATGCACATCTTGTGGATAGAAAATTGGAGGAGTACCTGCCTATTTATAGGATGTGGAAATTCCCAATTGGATAGAATTAGGAGTAGTTTAAATCCCCTTTTAAATAAATTTAAAATAAATCAGATCCAATCCAAATACAAATCCAAATTTAAATCTAATTAAATTTCTAGTATAAAATTAATGAGATAAATCAAATTTTAAATATTTAACGATTTAAATAAATCCAAATTTCAAATCAAGTTTTAAATCGCCATAAAAATTCCGAAATATATTTTCCAAAAATACTAATAAAATAATTTCGAAAATATATTATTATTTACAATTAAACTCAATAAATATTTACTAATGTCCAAATGATATTTACATAAATCTACTTTTCCAATATACCATTTTATAAAAAAAATTATTATTATAACTATGTAAATAAAGGTTTTATAAATAAAATAACCAATTTGAAATTTTGGGACGATAACTAAAATACTTATTATATATATATTTTGAAACTATAAAAATAAGAAAATGTTTTTCCTAAAAATATGTACGCTCGCACATATTCGCACTCGTCGAGCAATTTCAAAAAATAAAATTTCGTGCGCGACGTAAAATACGACAAAGCGATGTACAATACCAAATTTTAAATCAGTACCAAAATAAAATAAATAAAAAAATCAGTAGAAATTTAGGGGTTTTACATCCTACCCAACTTAAAAGAATTTCGTCCTCGAAATTTAGGGAAAATTAGGGTAGATAGGGCGAAGGGGATGGAAAGTGTTTATTTGAATAGATATATGAGATCACGAGATTGCAAACGTAATATTCGTTGAGGAGGCGAGTGACATTTCATTGGCAACGTGTCATTCGATCGACTAGAATAAAATTTCGATGGTTTTAGATTACGATCATGCACATGACAATCGATCAATGACTAAGCTCAATCAACCTTGACATTAACCTAAGAAAGGCAACCTCATAGGTAGGTAATAATCTTCTTAATCCTTTGATATCATCAATATTCACTTATCATAAATCGTTCTTTTCAAGAATTACTTTCGTACTATGCCCCCTTAAAAATTAAATAAAACAAATATGATTATAAATATACTCCAACTTCCTCTACCTCGTCATTGAATAGTCTCAAATTTTGAATTCCATAATCTCCATTTATACTAGCTCACTTATATATGTCTTTCCAGTTATGATTTCCTCTAAAATTAAAATTCGAAAATCTCCAACCAATTTAGCCAAATTAAAAATTAAAACCCTCTTACTACAAATTTGTATTTATTGGTTAGTGTAAATTCAAAAATAAAAGTCCGTCTGCAATGTTCAATAAATCTCGAAAACTAACGATATATCTTCATAACTCAATCTTCTATCATCATAATTGAAAATTTTCTTTAATCTTTATTAGTCTCTCTCAAAGATTTGAATTCAACCATCTCAGTTCTTGATGGTAGGAATGAAATTTATCTCAACTTTCTATTCATAATCAATTGAGAACTTTAATCAAAATATAAAGGTTTCTTTCTTCAACAATTGGTTATCCTTGAAAAATAAGATCATCATAATGTCAACATTGTCTTTATCCAAAAATTTGCATCCCTAAACCTTATATATAAATTTTTGTTCTTAAACCACCAACACTTTAGACGATTCTTCACTCGATGTTTAGTTACCTTAAAATAAAGTTCGAAATTCGGAAAGTCTATTTATCCTTGGGTGTTTTGTCGAAACATAATATATCATTCCTTACTTCACTGATTCGGATTTATTGCACATATTCATTTATGTCCCATCTATACCTCATAATCTCGTAATTATCTTTAACCAACTACATTATTTATTCATGCTGTGTGGCTTTCTAAACTAACCTCTACTAACCCAAGATTGTCATGATCACATTTTTCTTCGAGCAAGGAAATCATAACATGAGCAAAATTTGATAAACCATAGAGGAATCAAGGTGACATACGACAAGCAATTTAATGAGAAGGGAAAAAGTAAGCATTGCAATATTAAAGAGCTAAAGATGTTATGGGTCTAAGTAAATCGAGATAAGACATGAAAATAAATGAATAAGGTCTAAGCAATCAAGATAAAACACAAAGTTAAGCATTTAAGGAATCACGTATATATTGGGTCGAAAGATTGAGTCATGGTTGAGCCCAATATACAGAGTCAAAAGTATATCGGTGCCATGGTAAGGGTTATAGTTTAGTCTTTATGATCCGAAAGTCGTACCATAAAAATAGAGTACAAGGGGACGTATTTTAGTGGGACATGATATACCTACATGAAGGTGAGCTCGTCTAGGTCTTGCATGTGAAATTTGTTGGAAGGAAAAGTCTAGTGTTGTGCTCCAAATATTGAAGTCACGATAGGGAACGCCAATTAATCAAAATAGAAAGTGGGTTTTCATAACGTACTAATTAATGCACAAAAATAAAATGTTAAAACACAAAATAAAAATAATTTAGGAAATCTCGTAGACCAAGTTAAGATAAGTTAGAGACACAATTTCTAGAGAGAAAATAGTCTCCTAGATAAGGGTATGGTCAAGGAGATGGTTCTACTTATTTCTAAGTTCCAACAAATTAGATGGTCACGAATAAAAATCTAGCTTGGAGGGAAGGTCGAGTGAGTCAAAGATATGTTCGTCGGTTTGGTCGATGACAAACTATACTTGTGTATATGCAATATCATAATCATAGGTGGCATGGCATTATAATGTGGAATACTTCTATCTCACTAGGGTGACCTTACTTGTTTTTTGGTCCTTCACCAATATATGATCTGTCACCCACATTTCTCGTATTTCCCGTATTTCATATTTATACTCGTATCTGGATTTTGGTATGTATTTTTATTTTTCTCAACTTGTGGAATTTCGGTATTTCTCGTATTTTGGGTTTTGTCATGGCTCGGTTTTAATTGGATTGGGTTGGTTCGGTTTGGTTAGTTTATAGGTATTGGATCACCTTAGCCTATGCTACCCCTCATCCCCACCACAACTCCCCCTCTTTATATCCCCACCTACCTCTCTCTCTCTTCATTACCACCACTATTTATTTCCTTCTTCTTCTCTTTCTCCTTCCTCTACACAACTCTCCCAACCCTAGGCAAGTGCATCTTGCCACTACATGAGGACCCTTTTTTATTTGTCCATTTGCTAGATTAGGACATGTTGATCAACATTAGTTCTTGGCATTTTGTGATTTAGAGTCTCCATTGTTCTAGATCTAAGTCTTCCTATTTTTTGATTTTTGTATGTTTTGATCTATTTTAGTTGGTTTTCTATGAGTTTTGATGTTTCCATGTGGAAGAGCATTCAATTCCACCCAAATTGGAACTTTGGAAATCCGGATTTGGAGTTCGGATGGCCAAGTTATGATGCTGTGTAGCCTTGAGTTCAACCATGGTGTTCTTGCTGTTTGGAGAAGACAGTGAGCAGTGTGCAGAGCTGTTTATCTTATGCACACTGAGCTGCGCGCGCTCTTTAGCATGCGTACGCAGACTTGGGTATGCTTCCTGTTGGAAGCGTGTCTCTTTCAGCGTGCGTGACTTTTCACCTACACTGCTCTCTGTAGCGTGCGTGACTTTTCACCCACGCAGCTCTCTGTAGCGTGCGTGACTTTTTACCTACGCTGCTCTCTCAGCGTGCGTGACTTTTCACCTACACTGCTCTCTGTAGCGTGCGTGACTTTTCACCTACGCTGCTCTCTCAGTGTGCGTGACTTTTCACCTACGCTGCTCTCTCAGCGTGCATGACTTTTTTTACCTACGCTGCTCTCTCAGCGTGCGTGACTTTTCACGTACGTAGCTCTCTGTAGCGTGCGTGACTTTTCACCTACGCTGCTCTCTCAGCGTGCGTGACTTTTCACCTACACTGCTCTCTGGCGTGCGTGACTTTTTTACGTACGCAGCTCTTTCAGCGTGCGTGACTTTTGTACGCTGCTCCCCTGACCCCTTGTTTAACCCATTGGCTCTTGGAGTTTTGGTCTTATTTCTTTAAGCTTGGCTTTTCTATAGCCCTGTATATTGATATTTTATTAGATATTTTACGCCCATTTTATATCCTTACGCCTTTTGTCATGAGCTTGATTTTACTTAATATATTTGGAATGACTATTGTACATGGCATGGTATGACAAGGAACTATCATAACACGACAGTGACCCATAGTGGTGCACTCCTGACATAACCAACCTGACATGATAGTGGCCCGTCGTGGCGCACTCCTGACAAGTACCCTGACATGATTTATCTTGATAACTTAACTTGACTTGCCTTGACACCGTGGGTAGTTTTTTTTTTGCTTGCTTGTTAAATCCACTTGTTCTGTCTTGCATCATGTCTAGAATAGGACTCCTGAGTACCACGGTCAGGAGTACCTACTAAAATAGATTAAGGTTAATAACTATAATAACACAGTAGTCATGAAGAGATGACACAGCTACAGGCAATCCCGTTACCTGGGCGTTCTTGGGATCTGTAGCCTGCCGTCGAGTAGGGTACATTTCCAGCACACCGTCGCGTGTTGCACCCTCTAAGTCACCTAAGGGTACATTTGTCTTCTGGGCGATGTACCCACCTGAATTCAACCCCTAACTTTCGACCTGGGTAACCTGGATGGTCTGCAGGGCTTGTGGCTGTGGAACAATCTCACTGCATCTTATTAGTAATTAGGCCTGTGATAACCCTAGTTAGTTAAAGTAGTAAGCCGTAGTATCTGCTTGGCCGTGATTGATTGAATGAGGTATAACCAGTTTAGCCATGTCTTGATCCAGTACCAGATTGCTCCCTGTCTTGATTTCTTGCATTATTATCTTGCCGATAAATAGTGGGAAACCAAGTTATGTTCATATGAAGGGTTACAACCCCGGTCCTTGTTTGGTTTATGGGTTGTAACCTGGCTATCGAAATAGTTCCATGGTTATCTCGTCATATATCACCCTGCCATGTTTTCATAAATTCTAGTTTTAATATTATATTTTCTTGTGCTAATTGCTGGCTTTTGTTCTTATTTCGTGGCTCCCTTGTGGCACTTGCTCTTTCTGGGGTTGACCCAGCTGGTTTTGTGTGGCCAGATTTCGGAGCAGCTCCCGAGGATCTACCAAGCTTCCAGTCCAATGGTGGCGACTAGAAGGAACCCGGGCTACGAGTGGGTTTTCTATTTTGTTTTGCTCACTCTATTGTAAAATTATTCTTTTGAGGCGTTTAGCCGACGAGCACCTGTTAGCTCGATGCACTTTACTTACTGTCTGCCTACGGGCTGTAAACATGATTAACAAATCCTAGGGTTGATCATGTATGACTTAACTCTTGCTAGTCCTCGCATTTTGTACGACTAGCTTCATGATCAGCTGAATATGTAATATTTGGGACGCGTTATTATTGTATATTTAATGATCATACATCTTGCGACCTTACTTACTTGCTTGTGATTGAGACATTAGGCTTGTTCATGACCATAAGAGACTGTTGGCTTGTAGTAAACCCTCATATTTCTAGACAGCCGTGACCGTATATCGAGGTGGTTTCCATTTCAATATACATAGCTGGCTATGTCTGCCCCCGCTCTCCAGTATTCTGGTTCTGGGGCGTGACACGGTTTAAGTGGTGGCCCATGTAGGTCTTGTCAATCAAGAAATGTGAGGGTTTACCGAATAGATGTCTCAATCAGTATTCGCCCTTGATCTCCGCCCGTATTTTCAAATCCCTGAAATTCTTGCCCTGATTACATGCTTGTATCGTTGATCTGTCCTGGTCCTTCCTTATTGTTTCCCTGTGTCGTTTTCCTCAGCGGCACTGTACCTGACCCTGCCGATCAACAAGGAGGAGCACCTCCCGTGGTCCAGCAGCAACCTGGAGATCAAGCCCAACATTCCAGAGTCGCCTCCAGAGTGATACCTACTGGAGGAGAGACACCAGTTCGGCCCGTCCAGCCCGCAGAGCCAGATGATGGTACCTTAGTAGGCCTCATCAGAACCTTGATAGCTTCCCAGGATCGTCGAAGCGACGCCCTGCACCAGACAGTTCAAGATGCTTTGACCCGAGGCGGACATCCAGGGAACCAGGCGGCCAACAGCTTCAAGCGCTTGAACCCTCCTTTCTTCGACGGCAGCGAGGATGCGATTGCCGCGGATTCATGGCTTCATGATACCGAGGTGATTCTGGAAGCAGCTAGGACACCCGAGAATGAGAAAGTGGCGATGGTACTCCTGCAGTTGTTGGACTTGGCTCGCAGTTGGTAGGCGACACAACCATGGGATTAGTGGCACCTATTGCTTGGGCAGTGTTTAGAGAGAGATTCCAGACGAAGTATTTTGATGCTGTAGCTCGGTACGACCTGTAGACCAGATTTACCAACTTGAAGCAAGGAGGCAGAACAGTCGACAGTTATGCATCGGAGTTTTCTAGACTCAGTAGGTTTGCCCCCACCTTGGTGGCGACCGAGTTTGATAGGGCCCAGCGGTTCCAGCAGGGACTGCATTTGGAGATCTTGTTGGCGGTTGAGCAATTCGAGTACCAGACGTTCGATGCAGTCTTGAGAGCAGCTAGGAGGCATGAGTACACCTTCCAGCGGATCGTGGATAGGACCGGAGGTAGGAAGCGGTCCCACAGTCAGATGCACCAATCATCAGCTCCAGCCCCGACAGCTAGGGGATTGACCATTGGAACTTCGAGGCGGGCGGCCTCAGTAACGTCGGTTCAGCATTCGACCCCTACGTACCCGTAGCAGCAGAAGCAGACTTCCGCGATGGGATATTCTCATTGCGAGAAGCCAGGGCATGTGGTGGCAGACTGTCGTAGGGCGCAGGGATTGTGCCTGGCTTGTGGAGCAGCAGATCATAGGATAGGGGCTTGCCCGAATAGGGGTGGTTCATCAGCATCCATCCCTTCTAGCTCTTCGGAGAGAGGACCGGCTCCAGCACCAGTTCAGCAGCAGCATTATCAGTCTTCGAGGCCCTTGCCGCCTCAGTCTCAGGCATTCCAGCAACAGCATCCCCAGCAGTATGCACAAGCCCAAGCTCAGACCCAGAATAGGCAGAGAGGTTTCCAGCAGAGGGGACCAGCAGCCAGAGGATAAGGTCAGGCCATGATGATGGCTATGGAAGAAGAAGTTGTACCAGGTGAGGTTGTGGCAGGTACTATTCTCGTCAACTCCTCACCAGCGTCTGTATTATTTGATTCTGGTGCATCGTATTCATTTATGTCTGCACGATTCGCGATACGGATAGGGTTGGAGCCCGAGTCATTATCAGTGAGGCTCAATATACTTACTGGTAATGGCCTTGTGGGAGTAGATCGAGTGTTTTCCTCGTGTCGGATCGTAGTTAGCGGTAGGGAGTTCTGTGAGACTCGTCTCACAGTATCGGTATTTATATACGGATACGTATTTTGTATTGCATTTCGTATTTTCTCGGTTTTTAGAACGCTTTAAAATTTTTCCCAAAATATAGATTTTCCTTGGCCGGCATACCGATGGTGTACCGGAGTATACCGACGGCATGCCGCTCGGATAGATTTTCCACATTTTAGATATTTTCGATTTCAGATATTTTCGTGAAAAGTGTTTCCGATATTTTCATGAATAGTATTTTGGATATTTTGATGAATAGTATTTAGATATTTTCGTGAATAGTGTAGATGCATTCTTTTATCCAATGGACAATTGGTTTTCTTTCAATGGCTAGGATTGATCTAGATTTTGACTCGGATCACGATCTGACGGTCATGATTAATTCACCCTCTCTATATATATCCTATGAGTTTCTCTCTCCTCTCTCTTTTCTTTCCTTCACCATTTCCCCTTCTCTCTCTTCCCTCTTCCTCAAGCTTAGGAAGACTTGGCCTTGAGGCCTAGAGTGTGGTTTCGGAACCCCTCTTGGTGGGGGAGTGGAAGATTAGGCTTGGTTGCTAAAACCTAGGCAAGTACATCTTGCTCAAAAGTGATATGACCATACTTTATTTTTGTTTTTCATAGAAATTAAAGTTTTATTGTTCTATAATATGCTCCTCTAAATTGTTAACAAGTTTAATGTATAGCACTTTTGGTTTTGATCGATAATATGGCATAGATCTGAGTTTCTAGATATGATTTTTGAGTATTTTGAGGTTTTGATCTATCAAATGTTTTAATTTGTGAAAAACTAATACTTCCATGTTGTAGGAAATTCAATTCTATTCAATTTTGACTTTTGAAAGTCCGAATTTCGATTTAAAATGAAGTTTTTATGGCCGAAACGAGTTTTACCAAAAATCTGGATTTTGTTGCTGTTTGGAAAAATGGCATACCGCCGGTATGCCGTAGTATACCGCCGGTATGCCGGTTTTTGGCACCAGAAACTTACTGTCTTTAGTCCGGTATACCGCCGGTATGCCGCAGTATACCGCCGGTATGCCGTTTTATGCTGTTTTAGGCTGTTTTTGTCCGTTTTTGCCCGTTTTCGTCCGTTTTTGATAACTTCTCGATTGTAATAGACTCTTAACATGATTAGATGACCGTGGATAGTTAACGAATGATTGTACACTCTATATATATGGTACATGCTTATGTTCACGTATTGTTCTATGTCCAGATTATAGATAGTGGCCTGTTATGGTGCACTCCAGATTACTGTATATGCCTAGCTCGATTTAGTGGCTCGTAGTAGCGCACTCATGACTTGATTTTCTTATTGATTTCTAGACCCGAGATATGAGTACATGTTCTTTCTTGACACCGTGGATATAGCTTGTTGAATGTTTAATCTATTGCATCTTGGCAATGGACAATCGAGTGTGAGTATTGTCTATTGTATCGCGCGTAATGTGTATTGAGAACATTTGCCAGAGATATCTCGCAAATGACTTGTACCCATGGCTCGTCATTATAGGACGATTCTTGAGTGTCCACGACTTGAGAATTAAAAACGAATGTTATAGGTAATTGACTAGTAAACTCATATAGATCATTGGGAGGGGAGGACACTTCATGCTACCGCGTACTCGGATCGCTATGGGCCCCCACAGTGGCAGGGATAACCCCGATTGGCGTGGGCCCCTGTCCACTATTGATTGAGTAGATGTTTATCTACTATTGATATGTTATTGAGTAGATGTTGTTTATCTACTATTGATATGTTTCATTTTTGGAGTAGATGTTTATCTACTATTGATTGAGATTGTTTGGTTGATTTTATTTCTTTTCCTCTACCGTCGTCGCCCCCTTGGCCATCCGAGTTACTGCAGCGTAGGTGGTAGTGAAGTTCCTCAACTTGCATACTAGTAATTAGGATTGTGATAACCCTAGCTAGTTAATGATAGAAAGCCGTAGGCAATGATTGGCCGTGCACTTTTGATTGTGTGTTACCTTATATTCTCTTGTGTCGTCGAGTGGCCAGAGACTAAGTTCTGCTCGGGAAAATATCTGCAACCCCGGTCCTTATTTGGTTTAAGGGTTGTGGCTCCGACTTCGAGTAGTTCCTAAGTCCCTTGTTGCTCATTGGCTTATTGTTCTCTATTGCTATACGGTTCAGTATTTCTATTCAGTCATTTATATTCTCGAGATACGTGCATTGGTACCGCACTAGTCTCGAACTATCTTTATTTATTTCTGTCACTATGTTATTTTGTTGTTGTTGGGTTTTGTCGTTCACCTCGAGCTTCCTTGTGGTACTTGCTATTTGGGGCCTGACCCCACTGGTTTTGTTTGGCCAGATTTACCGCTGGAGCCCGAGGATTCTCCATACCTTTCTCTGGATGACCCGCCGCCTGCTTAGATCCGCGGTTGTTCCTCCTCGCGAGTGGGTTCCCTCTTCTTACCACTTGCGGTTCATTTCATTTTGGTGGTGTTAGCTAGGGCATGTGTTAGCCCTATTATTTTGAGACTTTCTCAGACTTCGGTCAACATGATGTATTATATTAGATCTAGACTGATATAGTGATCATGTATATTGGTACTTTGCTAGTGTAGCATTTTGTATTCACTAGCTTCATGATCATGTATGATATAGTATTTTGGGATGCCTTTTTACTTTCATATTTGATATACTCTTGATACTTGTTGTTGTTGGATTGAGATAGGATTTGTTCGACCATAGGAGTCGTCAGTGGCATGCTAGAGTCTTCCCACTTGTCTTCTAGACAGCTTTTATCGTATATTAGGGTACTGGCGTACTCTAATACACGTAGCTGGCTTTGTTTCGCCCCTACTTTCCAGTATTCTAGTTCTGGGGCGTGACAGGGTTTTTTTGGTGGCCCATGCAGGTCTGTCTTCAGACTTGTAGGGGATTCATCTTGTTAGAATCTCAATCCTATATTTGTCTTCATTTGATCTCCCTTGCTTATCGCATTCTCGTTTTCCTTGAACTGTAAACATGATTGACATATCCTTGTTCTATTCCTGTCCATTATTGATACCTCGTGTCCTTATCTTTCAGGGACACACCGCCTACTTCTTCTTTCGAAGGTTCAGTTGCTCCGCCGTCTCAGGCAGCTCAGATGGAAGGTCATGATCAGACCCCTCCTCCGCAGAATCAGAATCCCGCACAATCTCAGCATCCGTCGGCAGCTCAGTCTGTTCATGTTCAGTCAGCTCAGCCAGCTCTGTCAGTCCCTTCAGTACAGCCAGCCCAGGTAGACCAGCATGCCCTACTCGAGATAATACGGGGCATGATGGAGGCACAACAACAGCAACATCAGAATCAGCTTCAGATCCAGCAGCAGGTGGTTCAGTTGTACCAGCAGTTGCAGCAGGGCCAGGACCATACCAACAACACCCTCTGCCAGGGCGTTACAGTAGCTTTGGAGGCGAGTGGACGTCGTGGTCACAACTCAGCATCCGACTTTAGTCGTCTGCTCCAGCTCAGTTCTTCGGCACCGAAGATGCAGTATCAGCCGATTCTTGGCTTCAGGACACCGAGGCTATTTTGGAGGCAGCTAGGAATCCAGTAGAGGATCGGGTAGGAGTGGTGAAGCTGCAGTTATCAGACATTGCCCGCGACTGGTGGGCAGCACAGGAGATGGGTCTTCCTAGGCCTATCAGTTGGGAGACATTTCAGGAGCGCTTCCAGGAGAAGTTCTTCCACACCTCAGCCAAGTTCCAGCTTCAGCAACAGTTCATCAACCTTCGTCAGCAGACGAGAACCGTGGATCAGTATGCGGCAGAGTTCAGTAGGCTCAGTTGATTTGCATCACACATGGTAGCTTCCGATGGTGATAGAGCTCGGAGGTTCGAGCAGGGCTTGCACTTGGAGCTTCAACAGCTTATGGTGGGCCATTTTTATGACACCTATGATACAGTACTGAGAGCAGCCAGATCCTTGGAGATGACCAGTCAGAGGATAGCAGAAAGGACCGGAGGTCAGAAGAGGTCACACTCGACTATGAGGGGCATTACCATTCAGTCCTCAGCTCCAGCTCCAGCAGTCAGAGCTCCAGATCATCGACCTCCTCGTCAGACAGTATCATCAGCCCCGACAGTGGCATCAGTACAGCAGTCCAGGCAGTCAGGTCCGCCAGGATGTGATTACTGTGGAAAGCCAGGGCATACCAGGGCCCAGTGCAGGAGGGCCAACGGTCAGTGTTTCGGATGCGGCGCATCTGATCATATGGTTGGGTCTTGTCCTCGTAGACGTCCAGAGGCTTCATCAGTTGCCCCAGTGCCATTGGTGATTGAGGGTCAGAGGGGACCAGCAGAGTCAGCACGATCCTATGTTCAGCGCCCGCTTCCGACGCAGTCCCAGCAGTTTCATCACCAGCGTCCAGCACAGTATGCCCAAGCCCTGCGGGCAGGACCGAGCCAGCAGCAGACTACACGAGTACCCGTGATGCGTGGACAGGCTTTCAACATGAGCTTACAGGAGCTGTTGGCAGAGGGCGGTCAGATTGTAGGTAAGATTTTGAGCATTCCTTCAGTTTATCTTACTCTTGGGTTCCGTTGACGGCCTTGCATTTCATTCATACCCGGAATGCGATGGTCGACTTGACATATTCGGCAAGTGAACACGAGTTTCTCGTACCACTCATCTGCCTTCGTATCTCGTGATACGCGATATCTAACATGTATCCCGACTACGTAGGTGCGTCCTGGATTAGAGTCATGTCTTCGACTAAGTCATTGGTACCGACTTACTTCGAGACTTGACCCTTGTCCACTTTGTGAGTCAGCGTAGGCAAGCGAGGACGAATCCCTACTCAACTGACTCAGGGGTATATTATTTCATATGCCTCCTTTTCTTGTATTATATATGTATATATTTATTTTTCCGCATTTATTTAAATTCTGTATCTCAAATATCACTTGTACACGGGATGTTTTCTTTTAATGTGTTATGATTTTACATTATTTTAGCATGTGTATTTTTTGCTCGATTGGCTTTAGGAAATTCCGAGGACGAAATTTTTCTAAGTTGTGGAGAGTTGTGAGACTCGTCTCACAGTATCGGTATTTATATACGGATACGTATTTTGTATTGCATTTCGTATTTTCTCGGTTTTTGGAACGCTTTAAAAATTTTCCCAAAATATAGATTTTCCTTGGCCGGCATACCGATGGTGTACCGGAGTATACCGACGGCATGCCGCTCGGATAGATTTTCCACATTTTAGATATTTTCGATTTCAGATATTTTCGTGAATAGTGTTTCCGATATTTTCATGAATAGTATTTTAGATATTTTGATGAATAGTGTTTAGATATTTTCGTGAATAGTGTAGATGCATTCTTTTATCCAATGGACAATTGGTTTTCTTTCAATGGCTAGGATTGATCTAGATTTTGACTCGGATCACGATCCAACGGTCATGATTAATTCACCCTCTCTATATATCCTATGAGTTTCTCTCTCCTCTCTCTTTTCTTTCCTTCACCATTTCCCCTTCTCTCTCTTCCCTCTTCCTCAAGCTTAGGAAGACTTGGCCTTGAGGCCTAGAGTGTGGTTTCGGAACCCCTCTTGGTGGTGGAGTGGAAGATTAGGCTTGGTTGCTAAAACCTAGACAAGTACATCTTGCTCAAAAGTGATATGACCATACTTTATTTTGTTTTTCATAGAAATGAAAGTTTTATTGTTCTATAATATGCTCCTCTAAATTGTTAACAAGTTTAATGTATAGCACTTTTGGTTTTGATCGATAATATGGCATAGATCTGAGTTTCTAGATATAATTTTAGAGTATTTTGAGGTTTTGATCTATCAAATGTTTTAATTTGTGAAAACTAATACTTCCATGTTGTAGGAAATTCAATTCTATTCAATTTTGACTTTTGAAAGTCCGAATTTCGATTTAAAATGAAGTTTTTATGGCCGAAACGAGTTTTACCAAAAATCTGGATTTTGTTGCTGTTTGGAAAAACGGCATACCGCCGGTATGCCGTAGTATACCGCCGGTATGCCGGTTTTTGGCACCAGAAACTTACTGTCTTTAGTCCGGTATACCGTCGGTATGCCGCAGTATACCGCCGGTATGCCGTTTTATGCTGTTTTAGGCTGTTTTTGTCCGTTTTTGCCCGTTTTCGTCCGTTTTTGATATTTTCTCGATTGTAATGGACTCTTAACATGATTAGATGACCTTGGATAGTTAACGAATGATTGTACACTCTATATATATGGTACATGCTTATGTTCACGTATTGTTCTATGTCCAGATTATAGATAGTGGCCTGTTATGGTGCACTCCAGATTACTGTATATGCCTAGCTCGATTTAGTGGCTCGTAGTAGCGCACTCATGACTTAATTTTCTTATTGATTTCTAGACCCGAGATATGAGTACATGTTCTTTCTTGACACCGTGGATATAGCTTGTTGAATGTTTAATCTATTGCATCTTGGCAATGGACAATCGAGTGTGAGTATTGTCTATTGTATCGCGCATAATGTGTATTGAGAACATTTGCCAGAGATATCTCGCAAATGACTTGTACCCATGGCTCGTCATTATAGGACGATTCTTGAGTGTCCACGACTTGAGAATTAAAAACGAATGTTATAGGTAATTGACTAGTAAACTCATATAGATCATTGGGAGGGGAGGACACTTCATGCTACCGCGTACTCGGATCACTATGGGCCCCCACAGTGGCAGGGATAACCCCGATTGGCGTGGGCCCCTGTCCATTATTGATTGAGTAGATGTTTATCTACTATTGATATGTTATTGAGTAGATGTTGTTTATCTACTATTGATATGTTTCATTTTTGGAGTAGATGTTTATCTACTATTGATTGAGATTGTTTGGTTGATTTTATTTCTTTTCTTCTACCGTCGTCGCCCCCTTGGCCATCCGAGTTACTGCAGCGTAGGTGGTAGTGAAGTTCCTCAACTTGCATACTAGTAATTAGGATTGTGATAACCCTAGCTAGTTAATGATAGAAAGCCGTAGGCAATGATTGGCCGTGCACTTTTGATTGTGTGTTACCTTATATTCTCTTGTGTCGTCGAGTGGCCAGAGACTAAGTTCTGCTCGGGAAAATATCTGCAACCCCGGTCCTTATTTGGTTTAAGGGTTGTGGCTCCGACTTCGAGTAGTTCCTAAGTCCCTTGTTGCTCATTGGCTTATTGTTCTCTATTGCTATACGGTTCAGTATTTCCATTCAGTCATTTATATTCTCGAGATACGTGCATTGGTATCGCACTAGTCTCGAACCATCTTTATTTATTTCTGTCACTATGTTATTGTGTTGTTGTTGGGTTTTGTCGTTCACCTCGAGCTTTCTTGTGGTACTTGCTATTTGGGGCCTGACCCTACTGGTTTTGTTTGGCCAGATTTACCGCTGGAGCCCGAGGATTCTCCATACCTTTCTCTGGATGACCCGCCGCCTGCTTAGATCCGCGGTTGTTCCTCCTCGCGAGTGGGTTCCCTCTTCTTACCACTTGCGGTTCATTTTATTTTGGTGGTGTTAGCTAGGGCATGTGTTAGCCCTATTATTTTGAGACTTTCTCAGACTTCGGTCAACATGATGTATTATATTAGATCTAGACTGATATAGTGATCATGTATATTGGTACTTTGCTAGTGTAGCATTTTGTATTCACTAGCTTCATGATCATGTATGATATAGTATTTTGGGACGCCTCTTTACTTTCATATTTGATATACTCTTGATACTTGTTGTTGTTGGATTGAGATAGGATTTGTTCGACCATAGGAGTCGTCAGTGGCATGCTAGAGTCTTCCCACTTGTCTTCTAGACAGCTTTTATCGTATATTGGGGTACTGGCGTACTCTAATACACGTAGCTGGCTTTGTTTCGCCCCTACTTTCCAGTATTCTGGTTCTGGGGTGTGACAAGTTCCCCGCTAGATTCATAGAGTTTTCTATGGCAGACTATGATGTAGTCCTGGGCATGGATTGGTTGAGGAACCAGTATGCTAGGATAGACTGCCATGTTGGCAGAGTTGTTTTCGGCATTCCAGGCGAGCCAGAGTTCTCATTTCCAGAGGAGCAGTGGAGCTATCTTCCCCAGTGTTGCGGATGGCAGTAGCAGCAGTACAATTACCCCGGATAGTTGAAGAGTTTCCAGATGTCTTTCCAGAGGAGCTTCCAGGGATGCCGCCGGAGCGGGAGATTGAGTTCACTATAGACTTGATTCCCGGGACAGCACCAGTATCAGAGCGAGTCTACAGGATGGCGCCTTCAGAGTTGGAGATTTTGTACAAGATGATTGAAGAACTGAGGACCAAGGGATTCATCCGTGCAAGTGGATCGCCTTGGGGAGCCCCGATGCTTCTTGTGAAAAAAAAGGATGGTACGTCCAGGCTATGTGTTGATTATCGTACCTTAAATTCGGTGACAATCAAGAACAGATACCCTCTCCCGAGGATAGATGACTTGTTTGATCAGCTCAGAGGGGCTTCAGTGTTCTCGAAGATCGATTTGCGGTCGGGATACCACCAGATCAGAGTCAGAGAGCAGGACATCCTGAAGACAGCATTCAGATCGAGGTATGGGCATTGGGAGTTCCTTGTTATGCCCTTTGGAGCGACCAATGTGCCGGCCGTATTCATGGACCTCATGAATCGCATTTTTATGCCTTACTTGGATCAATTTGTGATCGTGTTCCTAGATGACATCCTGGTCTACAGCAAGAGTGAAGCAGAGCATGAGCAGCATCTCAGAGTCGTCCTCCAGACGCTTAGGGAGCATCAGTTGTACGCCAAGTTCAGTAAATACGAGTTCTGGCTCGATCGCATTTCATACTTGGGTCACATCATTACCCGAGGAGGAGTGGAAGTGGATCCCCAGAAGATTGTGGCTATCGAGTCATGGCCGGTACCCAGCTCAGTGACAGAGGTTCGCAGCTTCCTTGGATTGGCCGGCTACTACTGGCGGTTCGTTTCAGATTTCGCAAGGATTTCAGCGCCGATGACCCAGTTGACCCGCAAGGATGTGCCATTTGTTTGGACAGCAGAGTGTCAGGAATCATTTGAGAAGTTGAAGCGAGGTTTGATAACGGCTCCCATTCTCACCCTTCCAGATGGGACCGGAGGATTCACAGTTTATTGCGATGCTTCAGGCAGAGGATTGGGGTGTGTCTTGATGCAGCATAGGAAGGTAATATCTTATGCGTCACGTCAACTACGTGATCATGAGAAGAATTACCCGACCCACGACTTGGAATTGGTGGCGGTAGTGTTTGCTTTGAAGTTGTGGAGACACTACTTGTACGGAGATACATCTTTACTGATCATAAGAGCCTGAAGTATGTTTTCACCCAGAAGGACCTTAATATGCGGCAGAGAAGATGGCTCGAGCTACTAGTGGACTATGATGTGGATTTGCAGTATCATCCCGGGAAGGCCAACGTTGTAGCAGATGCATTAAGCAGGAGAGCCGGAGTTTATCTCCTGACGGTGCAACCAGAATTATTGGCGGATCTTCAGAAGATGGAAATTGAAGTGGTTCTTCCAACCAGCATGGCATTGATGGCCAGCCTACAGATTCAGTCCAGCATAGTTGAAAGAATCCGGGTGGCGCAGTCAACAGATTCCAAGATCCAGCGACTCAGAGCAAAGTGTGAAGCAGGAAGAAGGCCAGAGTTATGTATCCATGAAGACGGTACACTTCGATATGGTAAGCGTCTTTGTGTACCCAGTGGAGATATCAGACAGGAAGTCATGGCAGAAGCCCACAGTTCTCAATATTCTATTTATCCGGGTGGTACGAAGATGTACCGTAATATTCGTCAGCATTTCTGGTGGAACGGCATGAAGAGGGAGATAGCCCGGTTTATCTCTCGGTATTTGGTTTACCAACAGGTTAAAGCAGAACATCAGAGGCCCGCTGGACTTCTTCAACCCTTACCGATCCTATAATAGAAATGGGAACATATAACCATGGATTTTGTGACCGGATTGCCCAGATCTCCGGTCGGCAGAGATGCTATTTGGGTAATTGTAGACAGGCTTACCAAGGTGGCACACTTTATCCCATTCAGAGTTGGACAGTCGACGGCGCAGTTAGCAGAGATGTATCTCAGGCAGATCGTCAGGCTTCACGGTTTGCCAGTCAGCATCATCTCGGACAGGGATTCAAGATTCACATCATACTTCTGGCGCAGCTTGCAGAAGAGTTTGGGGACTCGCCTTCAATTCAGCTCAGCTTATCACCCGCAGACGGATGGTCAATCAGAGCGCACAATCCAGACCCTTGAAGATATGTTGAGATCCTGTACCCTTGACTTCGGTGGTTCATGGGAGAATCATCTGCACCTGATGGAATTCTCGTACAACAACAGTTATCAGGCCAGTATCCAGATGGCACCCTTCGAGGCTCTTTATGGCAGGAAGTGCAGATCCCCGCTAGCATGGGACGATGTCGGAGAGAGGCAGATGCTCGGACCCGAATTGATTTCCCAGACGGTTGAAGTGGTCAGGAAAGTCAGAGATCACCTCCGAGTTGCCCAGGACCGCCAACGCCATTGGGCCGATGCTCATCGGCGTCCCTTAGAATTTACTGTCGGCGACCATGTATTCCTTAGGATCTCGCCTAACCGCAGCGTCATTCGCTTCGGCGTACGGGGAAAGCTTAGTCCTAGGTATATAGGGCCGTTCGATATTCTAGAGCGAGTAGGAGATGTATCCTATCGTCTCGCTCTTCCGCCATCGCTAAGTGAGGTGCATGATGTATTCTATGTGTCCCAATTACGACGGTATATTCCGGACCCGAGCCACATCCTAGACCATTCGGAATTGGTTGTTGGTACAAACCTTTCGTATGAGGAGAGGCCCGTGTCTATATTGGACCGGAGGGAGAAGATACTCAAGAACAAGACTATTAAATTAGTCCGTGTTGCTTGGGGTCATCACTCTCTAGGTGAGTCAACATGGGAGCGTGAGGACGACATTCGATCACAATATCCCTACATGTTTGACTCGTGAGGTATAATATCTTTCTTATGCCTTACGTTTTCCCTTCCTTGCTTGTATTGTTTGATTGCATGATTGAACTGCTTAGTGTAACTTGCCTGTGCTTAGTGTAGCTTATCGTGACAATCTCTAGCTCCTTGATTAAATTTCGAGGATGGAATTTTTTTAAGGTGGGTAGAGTTGTCACCCTCATTTCTCGTATTTTCCGTATTTCGTATTTATACTCGTATCTGGATTTTGGTATGTATTTTTATTTTTCTCAACTTATGGAATTTCGGTATTTCTCGTATTTTGGGTTTTGTCATGGCTCGGTTTTAATTGGATTGGGTTGGTTCGGTTTGGTTGGTTTATAGGTATTGGATCACCTTAGCCTATGCTACCCCTCATCCCCACCACAACTCCCCCTCTTTATATCCCTACCTACCTCTCTCTCTCTTCATTACCACCACCATTTATTTTCTTCTTCTCCTCTTTCTCCTTCCTCTACACAACTCTCCCAACCCTAGGCAAGTGCATCTTGCCACTACATGAGGACCCTCTTTTATTTGTCCATTTGCTAGATTAAGACATGGTGATCAACATTAGTTCTTAGCATTTTGTGATTTAGAGTCTCCATTGTTCTAGATCTAAGTCTTCCTATTTTTGGATTTTTGTATGTTTTGATCTATTTTAGTTGGTTTTCTATGAGTTTTGATGTTTCCATGTGGAAGAGCATTCAATTCCACCCAAATTGGAACTTTGGAAATTCGGATTTGGAGTTCGGATGGCCAAGTTATGATGCTGTGTAGCCTTGAGTTCAACCATGGTGTTCTTGCTGTTTGGAGAAGACAGTGAGCAGTGTGCAGAGCTGTTTAGCTTAGGCACACTGAGCTGCGCGCACTCTTTAGCGTACGTACGCAGACTTGGGTACGCTTTCTATTGGAAGCGTGTCTCTTTCAGCGTGCGTGACTTTTCACCTACACTGCTCTCTGTAGCGTGCGTGACTTTTCACCCACGCAGCTCTCTGTAGCGTGCGTGACTTTTTACCTACGCTGCTCTCTCAGCGTGCATGACTTTTCACCTACACTGCTCTCTGTAGCGTGCGTGACTTTTCACCTACGCTGCTCTCTCAGCGTGCGTGACTTTTTCACCTACGTTGCTCTCTTAGCGTGCGTGACTTTTCACGTACGCAGCTCTCTGTAGCGTGCGTGACTTTTCACCTATGTTGTTCTCTCAGCGTGCGTGACTTTTCACCTACACTGCTCTCTGGCATGCGTGACTTTTTCACGTACGTAGCTTTTTCAGCGTGCGTGACTTTTGTATGCTGCTCCCCTGACCCCTTGTTTAACCCATTGGCTCTTAGAGTTTTGGTCTTATTTCTTTAAGCTTGGCTTTTCTATAGCCCTGTATATTGATATTTTATTAGATATTTTACGCCCATTTTATATCCTTACGCCTTTTGTCATGAGCTTGATTTTACTTAATATATTTGGAATAACTATTGTACATGGCATGGTATGACAAGGAACTATCATAACACGACAGTGACCCGTAGTGGTGCACTCCTGACATGACCAACCTGACATGATAGTGGCCCGTCGTGGCGCACTCCTGACAAGTACCCTGACATGATTTATCTTGATAACTTAACTTGACTTGCCTTGACACCGTGGGTAGTTTTTTTCTTGCTTGCTTGTTAAATCTACTTGTCCTGTCTTGCATCATGTCTAGGATGGGACTCCTGAGTACCACGGTCAGGCGTACCTACTAAAATGGATTAAGGTTAATAACTAGAATAACACAGTAGTCATGAAGAGATAACACAGCTACAGGCAATCCCGTTACCTGGGCGCTCTTTGGATCTGTAGCCTGCCGTCGAGTAGGGCACATTTCCAGCACACCGTCGCGTGTTGCACCCTCTAAGTCACCTAAAGGTACATTTGTCTTCTGGGCGATGTACCCACCTGAATTCAACCCCTAACTTTCGACCTGGGTAACCTGGATGGTCTGCAGGGCTTGTGGCTGTGGAACAATCTCACTGCATCTTATTAGTAATTAGGCCTGTGATAACCCTAGTTAGTTAAAGTAGTAAGCCGTAGTATCTGCTTGGCCGTGATTGATTGAATGAGGTATAACCAGTTTAGCCATGTCTTGATCCAGTACCAGATTGCTCCCTGTCTTGACCCTCATATCTGCTTGACCCTCATATTTCTAGACAGCCGTGACCGTATATCGAGGTGGTTCCCATTTCAATTTACGTAGCTGGCTATGTCTGCCCCCGCTCTCCAGTATTCTGGTTCTGGGGCGTGACATGATCTAATCTAAATTTTCAAGTTCCTCGAAAGTTTCTCAATAAAATTTCCAAGATATTCCACCAGATTTCCTAATCATCTTAGGCTGTCAAGTTTAATCCAATTTAAATTTCTAATCAATCTCAAAACAACCCTTGTATATCGCAAATCGAATAATAACTTCTTCTTCTTCTTCTTTTTTCCAAACCTTAAACTCAATCTTTAAATAAGTTTATCAGCCGACTTTCATACTACAAAATGGAACATTTAAAATAACCCTCAAATTTAATTCTATATCCTTCAAATGTGTATATCTAGCTTCCAAAATTTAAATATCCATAATCAAGGTTTTAAACTCGAAATCTAAATAACTTTATATATCATAGATCATATGAGCAAATTTTAAATATAATTTTTTTCCTTCAAAGTCGATTTCCTATCTTCCAAAAATATTTTAAACAAACTTTTTGCCATCATCTCTTAAACTCAAAATCATATGACTCAATTTAAAACCTCAAGCTCCCTAATAAACCGTGAATCGTAAACCCTTTATATTCTCTAGTCGTTACAAAATCATAACTTATAATTTAAAACACTTTAATAAATTCGAGATAAACTTTTAACATATTCAATCCAAACTTGAACTTAATCGTAAATCATGTGTCACAATTTAAAGATGTTTTCCAAATCGGTTTCATATCCCAATAAATTATAAACTATTTCACAATTTCCAAAAATCATAAATCATAAATTGTTTTCTCGATTTAGCTATTCTCTCGTGTACACCACCATGTAATAGCAAAATAAAATTCCAACTATCATTTGAAAGTGGTAATATGCTACTACCCAACTTGGATTTAACTAATCCTTAAGAACCATATTTCTAGGAAAATAAATGCATCTACAACTCAAATGAAATCTCCATGCATAATAATTGTCAATGTAATCCATCTAGCCATATGTTTAACCTATGGGCGTATACTAGTTTAGTCATCTTACTAAACACAAAACTGAGAATTTATGGTAGAAGGAGTCAAGCAAGATGCAATTCAAAGAGGTCGAACGAGAGTTCGAAATTTGAAGTCAAGGAAGGAAGTCAAGTAGGTGGATGAGATTCTAAACTCTAATCCTATATTGCAGGCCTGTTCGGTATATTTATGTAACCGAAACGGCAAACTGGACCTGCATGGGCCACCACAAAAACATGTAACGCCCCAGTCCCAAATACGTAGGACTAGAACGTAATCATGCCAGCTGTATACATACAAAGTATATGGACCCTCGTATATATACATAAGCTGTAAAATACAGTAGCCAAGGTACTAAATCTCATCCACAAAGATAAATAACGATATAAAAGCAACTTTGAATTTATCATGTATACAATCGTTGGGCGGTGACAAATCCACTACCAACAAGTAAGGAAAAGTACATGAAAAATAAAATGAGTTGGCGGGCGAAGCGAAGACAATCAAAGTGCAATCATCCTCGAAAAGATAGTGATGATCATGGCCACAGCTAGAACACCTGCAAAAATCATAAGAGCACACACCTGGCGAGATAACCAGGTCCTCAGAGGGACGTAACAAGATACATCAACATGCCATATAATACTGAATATAAAATATGCCACAATCAAAGAAAGTGACAAGACATAAATAGGGTAAACTAACCAACTAAAGTGAACATGCAGTGAGAACAAACCTTTTGTCGTATGAACCCTGGCTGTAAATAGGATCTAGTATAGTCCCCACTTGGGCACCAGTGACCGAGAGCATGACGTTCAAAAACGACAGTGGCCAACCTGAGAGGCTCATACCCGTATCTCCAGCGGAGCTTCCGGGTTACAAGGGAAGTACAAACGAAGTCCATACGACAAGGAAATGCTCTCCCCACCCAATGTACCTATCATGTCGCATCCACGACCATGTAACACTACTAACCATCAAGTCTTCTAATATGCAACTATTGACAGTTAGACCTAACGCACGTCCTGCACGCATCAGTGATCAGCCAACACGCAAGTCCGTAGGCTATATGCTACTCATATCTCACACATCTCGTGGTATAACAGTGTCAAAGTTTATGTAATGCACTAAACTAGAGGTAGTCCCTTAACTCTAAGTCCATATGCAATCAAAGGGTAAATAACAAGATACAGCTAATATCACTGAGCAGACAGTAATCAAGAACTAAAAATAAATGAACAGTGATATGTAAATAAAATACAACTAAAAATAAACAGTATAATGGCAAGGTATCTTGCCTGATGTGTCGCCTGGTGTGGTGCGATAATCCGACAAGTCCAGTTTTATCCATTAGCTATGGTCGATGTAGTGGTCCAAATCGCTAGAAAATAGGGACATGGGATTAGTCATGATCAACGACGATAATAATCAACAAGGGAATTTGCAAAATAAATATAACGTATTTTTTTTAGAAAATATTTATAGTAAATTTAAGACTAGATTTGTTTTTGGAAAATACTAAAATCTCAAATCGTTTTTAGGCATAATTACTATAAGTTGGAAAATAGAATTTTTAAGGAGAATACTAGAATATATTTTAGATAATATTTGAAGAATATTATCAAATCATTTTAGACCAAAATTCATATCTTTTTCAAAATATATATGTTTAAAGGTAGCAGATATAATCTAGAAGAATATATTATTGTTGTAAACTAACCTTAAATTTTGCTAAAAAATAATAATAATAATGTAAATAATAACACTTAACCAAACAACAACTAATATTAATAATAATATACAAGTGATAAAATAATAATAATTATATAAAAATAATAATAAGAATAATAATGACAATGATAAGAATAATAATGATAATAATAATAATAATAATAATAATAATAATAATTAATAATATATCTAATGAGTTATGATAATACTAAAAATAATAATAATAATAATAATAATGATAACTTCATCCCTCAAAAAAAAACCATCACAGTATTCTCCAATTTCATTCAGAGAGAGGGAGAGAGAGAGAAGAGGGAGAAGTGGGTTCTCACCAGCGGCTCCGGCCAGGCTCCGGCGGGCGCGGCGAAGAAGGACGGCGGAGGAAGGAGCGCCGGCGGATGGTGGAAAGGAGAGGGGCGCGCGTGATGCCAAGCGCGGAGGGGCGACGGCGGCTGTCCTGCGAGGGACGGCCGTCCAGGGCTTCGAGGCGGAGCGGAGAGGAGGTGGAGAGCGCCGGCGGGTGGCGCGAAGTGGGACGGTGCGACAGGGCAAGGCTCGGTCTGCGCGCGGAGGGGGCTTCTCCGGCCGGCGGGAGAGCGGCGCGGCGGAGTAGGTCTCCGACAGAAAAAGGGGGTTTTGGTAGTCGGCGAGGAGAGAGGGCGGAGGTGGTGCTCGTGAGGGCGGCGGTTCCGGTCGGGAAGACGGTGGTTCTGGTCGGGAAGACGGTGGTTCTGGTCGGGCAGAGGAGTTTCTATTGGGGTGGAGCGGCCTCGCCGGCGGTTGCCAGCGCTCGCGTGGCGGTGCCCGGGGTCGACGACTGCGAGGCCGCCCAAGGTGGTGCTGGAGAGATCGGATAAGGGCTTCTCCGGCGTGACGGCGGACGGCGGACTCACTGGTGTATTTGTCCCGCGCCGGCGGACGGAGGGTTCTGGTGAGACGGAGCGGCCGGTGCTGCTTTGGTGGATGCGGTCAGGAGACGGCCACCTGTGGTGGCCCTGCGCGCAGTTGCGCACACGTCGGAGGCCGGCAGGGCAGGACGCGACGGCTCAGGTTAGGGTTCGCTTCCCTTCTCTTCTTTGTCGGGGAATTTGGACGGTGGTGGTAATGTCGTGGGGTTTTTGGGTTTGGGCGGTGGTCGACGACGGAGACCGACCGCAGCGGCGATGTGGTGGTGGTGATGGTAGTCATGTTGGTCGGGTGTAGAGATGGGAGATTGTGGGAGTGCTGTTGTTGGGAGAGGATGGAGTTTGTAAACGTGTCCTGCGAGACACGGGACGAGTCGGTGTCCGGAGCTGTCGGACACGGATAAAAATTGTATTTGTAAAATATAATACATAGTGGAGGAAAAGAGGACACAGACACAATGCACATCTTGTGGATAGAAAATTGGAGGAGTACCTGCCTATTTATAGGATGTGGGAATTCCTAATTGGATAGAATTAGGAGTAGTTTAAATCCCCTTTTAAATAAATTTAAAATAAATCAGATCCAATCCAAATACAAATCCAAATTTAAATCTAATTAAATTTCTAGTATAAAATCAATGAGATAAATCAAATATCAAATATTTAACGATTTAAATAAATCCAAATTTCAAATCAAGTTTTAAATCGCCATAAAATTCCGAAATATATTTTCCAAAAATACTAATAAAATAATTTCGAAAATACATTATTATTTACAATTAAACTCAATAAATATTTACTAATGTCCAAATGATATTTACATAAATCTACTTTTCCAATATACCATTTTATAAAAAAAAATTATTATTATAACTATGTAAATAAAGGTTTTATAAATAAAATAACCAATTTGAAATTTTGGGACGATAACTAAAATACTTATTATATATATATTTTGAAACTATAAAAATAAGAAAATATTTTTCCTAAAAATATGTACGCTCGCACATATTCGCACTCGTCGAGCAATTTCAAAAAATAAAATTTTGTGCGCAACGTAAAATACGACCAAGCGACGTACAATACCAAATTTTAAATCAGTACCAAAATAAAATAAATAAATAAATCAGTAGAAATTTAGGGGTTTTACAGCTGTTCTGGCCGCATGAGCTTCTCGCCACGTCATCCTGCCACGTGTGAAGATCTTTTGCATTAAATGCTGTTGATCTGCTGTCAATTTTAAAGCCACTTTTTGGGGCAGGATCCCAGGTGTTTGGCCTTCATTTTAGGCGGCTCGTCTCGATAACCGAAGGGTCAGTTTTTGTGTTACACGAGAATCGAAACGCCCTGCTTTTGTTTATAAATAGGGACGAGTTCAGTCGGAGGGATTTCTTTACTTTCTCTTTCGTCCCCAACTCTTGCTGTCTTCACTATCTTTCCTTATCTCCCTTCTCCGACCGTCGAAAATGGCCCCCAAGTCTTCCAAGGTCGCCTCTACTGCTGCGAAGGGCAAGAAAGCGGCTTCCTCGTCGGCCTTCGTACCCGAAGTACACCCCGATGTCCATTCTGCTTTCAAGGGTAAGGATTGGATTTGAATACTTTGAACCCTAAGGACCCATGGCTCTGTTGTATAACATATGCACAAGCCTTCATCCTTTGTCTTAATTGAACCGCCTAAGATCGACCATGATGGAGCCGCGTTTGTTGTATGGGCCGTATGACCCTCTCATATCTGAGCCACACAGGGCAAGCCCTATGTTTGAGTCGCATGAGAAAGATTTGAGCCGCAGGAGTACTTCTGGATTTGAACCGCATGAAGCCTCCTTTGAGTAGGACCGCATATGTTCCCGACAAACTGGACCGCATAGAATTTTGCTGAGTCATGCCGCATAAGCTCTTCTGCTAGATAGAACCGCATAAGTTCAACCGAGCCACATAAGCTATCGAATCAGTGTCACATAGAACTTCCAACTGAATTGGCCCGCATGAGGCTGTGTTTACCCGAGCCGTATAGGCTCTATTGAAGCTGTGCCGTATGAAATCCAGCTGACTTGGGCCGCATAAGGCTTCGTTGATCCGAGCCGCATAGGCTCATAGGAACTTCTTTTTGAGAAACTTTAAGTGGTTTCGTTTTAACCATCTTTTAATCCTGTTTCTTTTATCCTTTTCCAGTGAACCTCCCAACCAACCCGGCAGGAGAGCTTCAGGTGGGTTCATCTCAATTTACCGTAGGTGTACGGCTCGATGGCTTAATTCGACATGTGACGGATCCGCTTCCCACCAACGAGCCTTTGGAGAGGGTGGCTGCCATCAACAACCAGCCTTTTCACTTTTTTTGCACTATGATGAATTCGGGGAGACTGGACAAAAAATATATGAGACCAGCTTTTCTCTTTGGAGATGCTTTATCTATAAAGAACTCCCGAGTGCTGGACATTTCTGAGAACTGGAACTTTACTGTGGACAGGGTGGAGATCTATGTTCTCGAGATGGAACGGCATTTTCCCCTCTCATGGTTTAATATGGTACCATTGAGCAGGAAAATTACGGGCTCCCTAACTCCAACCCAATCGGGGATGTTCGTAGGCAACATCCACTATAATATGAGTATTAGGTCAGCATGTGCGAGTAGGGAGTCAGTCAGTCGAAGTGTGATGGGGCTGATTCCTGGTACTTTTATAAACGTGTCTGGTCCCAACTTCACTTTTACTCGAGCTGATACCTTTCTGAATCAGCTCGCTCGCAAGGGGTCTTATCCTGTGGGCAGGTTGTCACTGCTGAATTGGATAAATCCCATTCCTATATGGGACAATTTTTCCTCATAGATTCTGAGGAACTACGAGGAATTCCTTCGAGAGATTGACCTTTACTACGCCATCCGGGACACCTGTTACGGATTGTCCATTAACAAGCCGCTGTTCATGGCCCTTTTGGAGATGTATAACCGGCGTACGGGGACTTTCTTTGCGCCCGAAGGGGAGTTGGGACTTGCTCTCCATAAAATGCATGCTGTTTCTAAGCCGCCGTGGGGGGCGAGGCCTTTGAAGTATACACCCCGACGAACGAGGAATTTGATGATCTGGATCGATGATTCCCGAGTTTTGTCGCTGTGTACCGGGAACTGCTGTGCCACCATAGCATCTGTCACCAGACTGCTATCAAGAAGAATAATAGCTCAGAAGGGAACGCCCCCATACAACGGCCTGGGTCGCGTATCTTTTCAAATTACATCCTTCCGGCCGGGTTTCTTCTCGAGGTCCTCAAACCCAGGCGGAAGTAAAGGATCTGATGTTGAATACCAAAAGGTCGAGGTCCACCCGCGATAGATTTGGGAGTCGTACTGACTTCTTCAGTTATTTCTACTATGGTACCCGACAGATGTCTGAGAAAGCAATCTTGGTCGGGTTCTTGATGGTGTGGCTACGAAATTGCGTAGTCTCGGGAGGGGCAAGTACTACTGAAAGGATCAGCCGCCACTTCATTCTCCCGGCTATGAAGCTAGTTTTTAAAGTCAGACTGGCCCTTCTTTCGGCTATGGTGTGTAGCATACACCATAGCCTTCGCACCTTTTCGTCTAAAGTCATTGCTCGCGAGATGACGCTGGACTTTGAGCGGATAGAGCTACCATACCATTATCTCATGGGGTGGTTATTGATGCATTATCGGTCGTTGATGAGGCCCGGAATAGAGGATGATGTTACCGCTGATGAAGCCTTCCTTTTCCGATACCGTCATCAGTCTTGGGAGTACGACACCATGCCGGCTTGTCGGAGGGCGTTGGCGAGAGTTGACAGGCCCGACTTCTTTGTATACCTTCCTCAATTTACCCCTAGAGAAGTGAGGAGGGTACAGGTTGATTGCATTGAACCTCCCCAGCTCTTATCTGAGAAGATGCTTCTTTGGCTGCGCAACATTCGCCCCGTGCACCTAGTATATCATTACCGAAATAACGTATACCTGGAGCCTTATTTGCCTAGCAGGTTTTCTCGTCAATTCGGGTATAGTCAGCTGTTCCTTGACTGCCCCAGTGCTTGCCTAGGCCATGAGGCCAGTGTCCTTGATGGTATCAGGACGTGGCATTATTATAATGCGACTCATACCCGAGCTAGCTTCTCGGTCCCTGACGCTAATACGTAAGGGGATATTTTGTACATGGCGGCCCTTTATCATGTTACGGCGAGCAAACCTCTCGTGAATTTTGACATGAACACCAGCTTCATTGTCGGGACCGGCTTGGCAGAGAAGCCCGAGGGTTCCAGGAAGAGAAAGAGAAGGGCGAATAGGGTTCCTGTGCCGGACTCGGAGTCCACTGAGGCGGACGAAGAGGATGATGAGCAGGACGCCGATGACTCGTCGCACTCTTCGGACGAGGAGGTGGGGGACCAGCCACCTATTGTCCCGAACGAAGAGGTGGAGGATCATCCACCTGCTGTGCCTGGTGCTTCGCACGAACGAGGCAGGTGTCTGTCCACTGACGATGGCAGGACCTACTCCACGAAGCGGGCTGCGGTAAGACGTCGCAGGCTGTTTATTGATGATGTTGACGGTGTTTCTGAGGTGATTGGAATTTCAATTGCCTTTTCCTTCTTTTTTTAAACTATGGCCTAACCATCTTCTTTTACTCTTTGTAGGCTTCAGAGGAGTCGATTTCTTGGGATCCGGCTACTGAGGTCGATCCGGCCCTGACCACTTTGGTCGACGATACGTGTACCGCTATCACTTCCGCTGGGGTTCTTTCGGAGGCTGTCGAGGAGTCCCACCTTGCTTAGACCTTGACCCATGGAGAGGGGGGTCCTACTGTACCTGTCCCTGAGACAGCTGAATTTCAACAGGATGATACTGACCTGGCTGGCTCCCTTTCAGGGATGGCTGGGGCAGAGAAACCAGTAGAATTTGACTTGGAAGCCACGGGTGGGGAGACTATGCCGGCTGCGAACGAGCTGCAGCCTCCGTGCTCTTCCCCTGGTAAGATAAACCAACTTCTTAACTTGTGAGGAGGCCTATTTGCTCTTTCATCCTGTCCTTCGTGGATTAATGATTGCTTTGGACGTGCAGGTCCCACCCCTTTATTGTCGGTGACGGACATTGCCGGAGCGGACTCTACCGAAGGGGATCTGATGGAAGCACGTGTGCCTCCTTCTTTTCCAACCTACACTGAGGGGCCTCCAGCTGGGTCGAGTCGGAGGCCCTAGTGATAGCACAACTAGGGTAAGGGACGATACTTTCCGCGCCCTCCTCTACGAATATGGTTTCGGGAGTTAACCTTTCCGCTCTGCCAAGTATCCAGGCTCTTCGGGCGGCGGAAGAGGAGCTAGCTGCTATTCATGCATCTTTTCGTACAAAATTTGTTTCCCTGGTGGCGGGAACGACAAGTTCTGAGGCTACTCCATCAGTACTGCCCGCCACACTCCCTTTGACGCCGTCCTCTACAGAAGTTTTGGATGAAGTGTCCCAGGATGTGGTCGATAGCTTTTACCGCCACCTGAAGAGAGGGATTGAGGCAGCGGTGGAGAGGGGGACTCCCTTTGCTATGGCCCGTCAATGTGCCGGTGGCCAAATTAATATCCTTAGAACACTTTCCGGTGGGACGGGACTAGCGGCGCTTCTGGAGCCTAAGTTGCTAGAGGCCGATCGTCTTGTAGCCCAGTTTCGCGTACTGCGACAGGCTGATCTATCAGCGGCAATAGATCAAGAGCGTATTTTCCTCACAACTGCGGTAGAGATGGTGAGGATTGCTCGGGAAACGCTCAAGCCAGCTATATTGAAGGATTGTCGGGATCTGACTCAGTTGTACGATCAATGGAGCCGTCGCACTAAAAATTGCGCGACTCGGGAAGCGACTGCCTCCCGCGGGGTAACTGACAGCCGGGAGCAGATTCTCGAGCTCCAGAGAAAGCTGGCCTTCCTGGAGTCCAAGCTCGAAGCTGCTCGTACTGAGAAAGGGGTTGCTATTCAGGAGGCTGACCAATTTAGTAGAGCTTCTGCCAATCTGGAACTTGCTCTGAAGAAGATGGAAAATGACTGGAAGGCATATATGTACTTGAATGATGCAGAGCAATTGTCCCAAAAGGCTGAGCGCCGAGCTAGACAGAGGCTTGAGCGGGGTACTGTCTTGGTGAGAAACCGCCTCTTGGAGTTGTGTAATGCCGAACTATAGTCGGCCTTTTCTTCTTTTGTTTCTGTTTTCCTTTTCCTTTCTTTTTGAGAGGGACATGGTCCCCACCATATGTAATGCTTTTTCGTCTTTCAAATAAAGAGTATGTCTTATTGTACCCTTCATTTGTGTTGCTTGTTGTGCCTGTGGTATTGTGGTGATGTGTTTGCCCTGCATGGGGGGCTTGTTTGTGGACCTGTTACCCCTGGCGTACCTTGGTTTTAGGTACGGATAACAAGTTTGATTGGGGATACCTAGAACAGTTCTACGGTAAGGTGGTCGTAGGTGTTCGGGGTATCGGGAGATAGAATGCCATGGAGCAGCTGGGCTCCCAGGGCATGATGAGGAAATGTGGGCCTGTACTAAGAGACTTAGTAAAGGACATTTGTGGGCCTATTATCCTTGGCGTACCCCAACTTAGGATACGGATAATAGGATGAAGGGGAACCAACATACTTACTCAGAGGTAATGAGGACATGGCAAGTATGAGGGTTTTACCGTGGAGTCTTCCTACTTAGAGGTAATGAGGACATGGCAGGAGTGGACTCAACGGAGGATATTTGTGGTCAACAGAGGACATTTGTGGACCTATTACCCTTGGCGTACCCTGGTTCAGAGTACGGATAATAAGACGAGAGAGAACCAACATACTTACTCAGAGGTGATGAGGACATGGCAAGTACGGAGGTTTTATCGTAGAGTCTTCCTACTCAGAGGTAACGAGGACATGGCCGGAGTGAACTCAGCGGAGAATATTTGTGGACCTATTATCCTTGGCGTACTCCGGTTGTGGGTACGGATAATAAGTCGAAAGGGAATCATCATACTTACTCAGAGGTAATGAGGACATGGCAAGCATGAAGGTTTCTTCGACGGAGCCTTCCCACTCAGAGGTAATGTGGACATGGCAGGAGTGGGCTCAATGACGGAGGGTACATAGAACGACTCAGAGGTAATGAGGACATGAAAGTTCTATGTAAAGGGGTGATTTGTTTTTGGCGAAAGTGAAACGACTCAGAGGTAATGAGGACATGGCCATTTTGGAAATTTGTGGATCTGTTACCCTTTTTTGTGCACTGGGAGTACAGGTAGTGGATCATGAGGGAGAATTTCTTTCAGGAAGAAAGTTCAGAGGTATGGTCATACATGACTTACTATTTGAAAGAGTGACCGAAAGGTGAGTTCAGAGGCACCTGCAGGTACATGACTCGATAATCTAGGAGATTGTGAGTTCAGCGATACGGGAGGGTACATGACTCAATAATCTGGAATGTTGTGGGTGTGAGTTCAGCGGCACCAGCGGGTACATAACTCAATAATCTGGGATATTGTGAAAGTGAGTTCAGCAGCACCAGCGGGTACATAACTCAATGATCTGGAATGTGTCGTTTAGACATAATATTTCTTCAGGAACTTGCCGTTGACGGGCAACATGAGCAAGTCTCCATTTTGTTTTGCGAGGCGATAAGCACCGTTGGAGAATACAGCCTCGATGATAAATGGACCTTCCCATTTTGGCTGGAACTTGCCGGCGGTCTTGTGAGTCATGACCATCGGCCTCCGGACTGCCAGAACGAGATCGCCCACTTGGAATGTTCTGATTTTAACCTTCTTATTGAAGGCTCCGGAGATGCGTGCCTGGTATAGCTCGATCCGCTGTTGAGCCAGGAGGCGCTTTTCATCTAAGGCCTCTAACTCTTGTAGTCGGTGACGGTAGTTATCATCCGTCGTCAATTGATAAGTGAGCGTGACACGGAGCGAGGGTATTTGAGTCTCCAATGGGAGAACTGTATCACTCCCGTACACCAGGAAGAATGGTGTGTTCCCTGTGGCTGTTCGGACTGTGGTACGGTACGCCCATAAGCATTCACCAAGCTTCTCGTTCCAGTCGCATTTGTTGGACGATACGAACTTCTTGAGAAGTTTGATGATTGTTTTGTTGAATGCTTCTGCCAACCCATTCGCTGCCGGATTGTATGGTGTTGAAGCAATATTCTGGATGCGGTGCTTGTCGCAGAACCGATAGAAGGCGTGGCTTGCAAACTGTGAACCATTATCGTGGATGATCCTTCGGGGCAGTCCAAAGCGATAGATGACGTGATGCTTGAGGAAGCTGATCACGTTTGAAGTCTTTACATCTGCAAGTGGGACAGCTTTCGCCCATTTGGAGAAGTAATCTATGATTGCGAGTATGAAGCGATATCCTCGGGAGGAAGATGGAGTAATCGGACCAATGATATCCATTCCCCATGCTTCGAACGGCCAGGACGCCACTGTTAGATGTAGAATTTCGGATGGTTGGTAGATAAAGTCCGCGTGGACTTGGCATGCTTTGCACTTTCTTGCATAGTCTATCACATCTGCTACCATCGTGGGCTAGTAATAGCCCATTCGGCGAAGACGGTCTTACAATTTAGGGCCAGGCTGATGGGCCCCGCAGACACCGTCGTGAGCTTCGCGTACGTCTTCTTTGGCTTCTGCATTTGACAGACATCGAAGCAATAATCCATCATAGGATCGGCGATACAGCATCTTCGTCTCTGTATCGTAGAAGAATCTGAGAGAACGCCTTCTGATAGAGATGGCCTCTTTTGGGTTCTCGGGCAGGATGTCGTAGACTACAAAGTCAATAAATGGTTGTCTCCAGTTTGAGACTTCGTCGATCGTCTGAGCGGAATAACTCGCCACGAATTGAACGTTGTTCTTGGGGCAGACCAGTTCGTGGCCTATCACATCTACCGATTGATGAGTATAATTTGGCACTGCTAGGGAAGCGGTCAGGCCTGCTAAGGCATCGGCTTCGATATTTTAGAGTCTGGGAACATGTTCGATGAAGAACCCCTCAAATGACGAAATAATGTTGATCGCTATTTGATGATATGGGATCATGTCTTCGGGGCGGAATTCGTACGAGCCCCGGATCTGATTGACGATTAACTGAGAATCGTCGTATGCTTCAAGATATTCTACCCCCAGCTCTCTTGCGAGTTGGAGGCCAATGACCAAAGCGTTGTACTCGGCCACATTGTTAGAGCAGGGCTCTGTGAGAGAGTAAGCGCGGTTAATCACCAATCCGGAAAGGGAGACCAGCACCACCCCGACTCCGACGACGATGTTGCCTTTAGGTCCGGTCCTTGAGGCACCATCGAAGAACATTCGCCATATATCATCGTGAGAGGTTGCATGCGAGTCGACGACCTCATCTGGGATTTCTTCATATATTCTGGACGACTCCGAGCCTGGGTGGGCTGCCAAAAAGTCTGCCAGGGCTTGACCTTTAACAGTCTTTTGTGGAACGAATATCATATGATAAGGGGACAGCAATATTGCCCATGTAGCGAGGCGAGAGCTGAGTGCCCCTGGTTTATTCATGAGGACCCTGAGAGGGTTGACTCGTGAGATCACATGTATGGTTTGTCCCGTGACATAGTGTCGCGTCTTCTGAATGGCGAACACCAGGGCGAGGCATTCCTTCTCCACTGCAGTGTATCGGTGCTCTGGCCCAATCATCATTCGACTTAGATAATATATGGCTTGTTCATGGCCTGCATCATTATTTTGTGCCAGCAGAGCATCGAGGGAATGTTCCATTGCTCGTACGTAGAGCAGGAATGGTTTTCCAACAACCGGGGCCACTAGGACTGGAGGGTTCGACAAATATTCTTTGATGCTGTCGAAGGCACGCTGACATTCTTCGTCCCATACGAATGAGACGCCTTTCTTCATGAGATGGGTGAATGGTCGACATCGCCCGGAGAGGTTAGAAATGAACCTCCTGATGTAAGCTAGCCTCCCTTGGAGGCCTCTGAGTTTGCGGATATTTCTCGGGAGACCCATTTCTATGATTGCCTTCGTCTTCTCTGGGTCTATATGAATACCCTGGGCGGTGATGACGAAACCCAAGAACTTTCCGCTGGATACGCCCAAGAAAGATTTTGTAGGATTCATTTTCAGGTTGTGTGCTCGCATCAGGTCGAATACCATCCTTAGATCCTGTAGATTGTCTCCCTTACAGCGACTCTTGACGGTGATGTCATCAACATAGCACTCCACTGTCTTGCGCAAGTGTTCTCTGAAGATGATACTCATGGATCTTTGATATGTGGCGCCAGAATTCTTTAAACCGAAAGGCATGACTGTGTAGCAGTATGTGCCAATCGGTGTTCGGAATGATGTATGCTTCTCGTCGTCAGGAGACATCTTAATTTGGTTATACCCCGAGAAGCCATCCATGAATGACATACGTTCAAAGTCGCAGGTGTTTTCAATCATGATGCCTGTGATAGGGAGGGAGAATTCATCTTTGGGATATGCCTCGTTCAGATTGCGGAAGTCGATGCAGATTCGAATCTTTCCATTCTTCTTGAGGACTGGTACTATGTTGGCGACCCAATCCGGATGTTGTTCCTCACGAATGAAGCCGTTGGCTATTAGTTTGTTGACTTCGGCTTCGATCATATCCATGATGCCCGGGCAGAAGCGTCGATGTTGTTGTTTGACCGGCTTTGCATCTGGTCGTATGTTGAGCTTGTGATGGGCAACCTCGGGGTTTAATCCTGGCATGTCTTCATAGCTCCAGACGAACACATCAATATATTCTTTGACAAGTTCCAGTAGTGATTCTCGCTCTTCGTCTGTTAGGCTTTTACTGACGAAGATTGGTTTTGGAGAAGATTCGACCTGTATAACTTTATCTTCAGTAGGAGATTCTCTCTGTTCGAACTGCTTTTTCCATTATGTATCCAACTGTTGGGCCCACGGCTCTAACTCTAGGATTTTAGGAATGTCTTCATAAGCGTCGATGAATGCCATGTTGACTGACAGGACTTGTCTGAATACGTCTCTGATGCTGGTATCCGAATCAGAAGTTGGTGACCCGGTTGAATGTGAATGCCAGTCGCATTCCTCATCTGAACTTTCAGGGGTCATTACGGGAATAACGTACCCTAATCCACATCGGGTCTTGCTGTAGTAGTCCCGTGGTTTGCCAGCCGGGACTGGTGGCTTTAAAGGTAATCGTCGACCAGTGCCGTAGTTCAAGCCTGGCGTAGTCTCCAGATCATACCCCTATTTTTGCATGAGATACTTGATTGGGGGCTATAAAGATACAAAGGCAGTCTCCCGGCATCTGATTCCAAGTCGACTTCTTATATGGTGAAGGGCTGCGGATCGTCCTTCCGGCCGAAGATGATTGGATGGTCCCCTCCCTCGATTATGCGGTAAGCGTCTTCCACTGGAGTAAGCTAGATTGCGGTGTACACATTTGTCACCTGTGTGTGTAGGTGAGTGCCTATACCGTGTTCCATAGCATACATTGTACAAAGTTTATTGAGTTCGAGGTAGTTCAAAGATAGCCCTTTATTGATGAAGTAAGGTATCTTTTCTAGCGGGATTACATCATCTATAGAGGGAACATCAGTATGGGCAGCTACATACTTGGCTAGCTCCGGTTCCTCTTCGGCTACCCCCTGTATAAACGAAGACTGAGAGGAAGACCTGGGCAGCTTGATCGTCAGAGGTTCAGCTGGTGGAGCCGAGCGTGGGGTCGTTGGCAAACTAGTGACCCCCAGTTTGGTACCTTATGCTGGGCGAGGAGTGGTTGGTTCACTAGAAGCCCCGGACCTTGCATCGGGGTGACGACTCTTCTTGGGAAGGTGTATCGTCAGTGGCTTGTCGGAGGGATTGAGCTTCTCCATTTGCGGCTGGCCGACTCTCGGCAATATGATTGTCAGTAGCTCCGTTGTAGGTCTTGGCACTTGGACAGACCTTGGCAGCCGGATTATCATTTGCTCTTCTTGTGCCGAGAGGCTGATTGCGTCCTTACGCAGAGTGGCTGTAAGGGGTGCGGACTTGCCAGGCTTGCGGGCTTGGAGGTGGATCGTCAGAGGTTCTTCTGATCCTGTGGCTGTCTCGGTACGAGCTTGCATATCTCCTTCATCAAGGTGCCTCTTCGACTTTTCGTACAGGCAGGAGTCTGAGTAGTAGGATTCGACCCCTTTGAAGGGATCGATGTCGACAAATTCTGTCCTTACGAAGTCGTGTTTGTCGACATACTTGAAGCATTGGTGTAGTATGGAAGGCACGATCATATAATCGTGTATCCAAGGGCACCCCAGGAAGATGTTGTAAGAAGTGTCTGCATCTATGACGTAACAGGTGACTTTCGACTGGAGATCGCCAATTTGACACTTTAGACGAATCTTCCCAATTGGGTAGCTCCTGCTCGAATTGAAACCGCTGATGGCGGTGCTTGTAGGCGTCAGGCGATGCATAGGGATACGGAGATGATGTAACAGACCCTTCGGGATGATGCTTATGGAAGAACCATGATCAATGTGCATCCGATCCACCTTTACATCGCCGATGTATCCAGTGTAGTATAACGGGCGATGTGCAGGTTGGTTTTGATGAACATATCCTGCAGAGTGAAGACAATGTTGGGCATCGCTCCCGTACAAGCGCTGTCTTGGAGATCTGCAGGTGGGCGCTCTCCCGTAAGGTTGACCTGAGCCAGGTACGCATCATCATTTTGGAGTGCATCGCTCAAAGCCGTGTGAACATCTTTTAAGAGTCTCAGAAGCTCGTATAATGACAACTTGGCCGGTGTGTTAGCCAATTGCGCCAAGATGTCGAAGTTGTAGGGCCTCTCCAGCCCCTATGGTGTCTCTTTTCGAAGGGATTTGTCGAAGCGAGTCTCCTTCGGCCTAGGCTTGTCGGTCCTTGGAGGCTGAGAAGGTCCCGGAGCGTCAGTTATAGCGGGCTGATGATCTTCAGTCGAGTTATCAGCCACGAGTTGGGATTGTGCCCCAGACCGAGTGATGACGGCTGTAGCTTCTTCGATATCTGCCGAGATTGTGCGGCAGGACCTGACTTTTCCACTCTTCTTCTTATAAATGGAAGATGGTGTGGGTTAAGTTACTTCTGATACCAAGTCTGGATGGACCCACATGACCTCTCCTCGTGACGTGGTGAGGGGCACTAGACCAGCAGCCTGTTCTCGGGGAGGTGGAAGATTAGCAATCTCCATTGTCGCCAGAGGGATAGGGACCACACCGTCTTGAGTTTCCGTTGGAGGAAAGCTGCCAAATTGCACTGACACCATATTGGCTGCCACAGTTACCTTCTCAAAATCGATGGCCAGAGCGTTCGAATCGATGAGATGTTGGATGTACCGTTTTAGTTGGTAGCAGTCGTGTGTAGCATGGTGGACGTAGCAGTGGTAATGGCAGTACTTTGGGTTCTCTATTTCTGTCGACCGAGGTTCCCGTCTTGGTAGAGGAAGCTGAATTCTGTCTCCTTGTATGAGCATGTCCAAGATGGGCTTGACGTGACCGTCTTCGAAGGAGTAAGTGATTTGCGGCCATTATTTGTCTGCCGATTTTGGCTCAGGTTTCTGTGCTGTGTCGGCCACCATAGCCTGCTTGCCCTTGTTGTCCCGATTGTTGGTGGAGCTACCCCCATTGTTGGTGTTGGCGTTGGGATGCCTGCCCTTGTCCTCTCCCTCTGAGATGTGCAATCCCAGTTGGCGAGCCTTCTTCAACCGTTCTTCGGCGCTTGTGGCACTGATGATAAACGTCTTCCAGTCCTTGAATTGACTTTCGCCCATCCAGAGGCTGATTGTTGGAAGCAGTCTCTTTTGGCAAATTTCAATTAAGGAGGAATCCAGGTTTTCAGAGGACAGCTTCATTGTAGTTTGGCGAAACTGTTCAATATAGTTCCTTGTCAGCTCTTTCTCCCCTTGAACGACGTCCATGAGGGTGGACATTGTGATGTCCTGTCCTACTTCGTAGAATCTCTCCAAGAACATGTGCTTGAAGCCGGCGAAGGAGTGGATGCAGTTGTCTGGCAGGTTGCAATACCAGTCGAAGGCGACTCCTTCCAATGCCACAATGAATAATTGTGTGAGGATGGCATCGTCATGGGGCAGATGGTCGGTGGTGACCTCGAAGTAAGTGATGTACCGACTTGCGGAGGTCTTGCCATCATACGGGTTGATGTTGAACGGCTTATATCTTGGCAGGAAGGGGGCATCCCTCCATGCAGCAGGGTACGGTTGCCGTATTCTGAGGTCTTGAGAGTTTTCTCGAGCGTGAAACATGGCTCGGAGCTCCTGGACCTCTCTTTTCGCTTCTCGGGCCTCATCCACAGCTATGGGGGTCGTTACTTCAGGAGGATTGTTGCCCGAATTCGGTGCCTCTGAATTTGAGTCCGCATTGATCGCGGGACCCGCGCTTGTTTGGCCAGGCATCCCTCCTTGCAGGGTTGGAAGGGCCGCTTTGATCTCGTCTACAGACTTGACCAAGGCGTGCAATATGGCTTCCAGAGTGTCGATGCGTTGGTGATCTCTGGAACTACCTTGGTTGTTGTCTGTCATGAATACCGTCCTTACGTGAGGAGAGATGGATGGCACGGTGGAGGACGCGTCTTCCGAGTCATACCCCTGTTATGAGAAATCATCAGGGTATGTGGGAATGTCTTCCTCTGGCTCAGACTCAGAAGGAACAGTACCCCCAGTTTCCGAGTTCGCCTCGTCTTGGGAGTTGTAAACGTCCTCGGGGACGTCGGGGTTTGCTGCATCTGATAGGAGAGTTGTTTCCCGCGGCTCGTCTTCTTGGAACATCGAATTGTCGTGGAGGTTCGGAGGAGTGCTACCCCCAGTCCCAGCAACCCCCAGTGGTGTGGACGACGAATCTCCCACTGTAGCAGATTTCGTCTTAGAACGGGTACCTTGGAAAACTCTGGTGGTGGGTACCCGCTTAGACGACAGTCTCTTAGTCATAGTGGTTGAAATCTTTGGGCTGGGAACATTTGTCTTCTTCCCTCTCCCATCGGCGGGGATTTTCTGAGCAGATTTGTAGGAGACGACGGGAAGTGCCTCCTCCTCTGAACATGGTTGTTGCAGTCTTTGGAAGATGGACTGCCGGTCTTCTCGTATCGTCGCGTTGTTGCAACAGCAGTTGACGATGACTTGGGTGCAGTGACGTTCGTAGGAGGACTCTTTGCACCCCGATGCACCTTCTCTTTCCTTGTGTTTGTGGAGGATGGCCTCACGCAAGTCAGAGGGGTCTGGATCGACCATGTTTGCTCCCTGGATTTTAGGAGACTTTTGGGAACCTCTCTGTCCGTTTGCCGTCGGGGGCTGGACTCGAGTGGTTCTGTACAACTTTCCATCAGAGGCCCGCATAACAGTATGTGGGACGCTCGGATGGTCAGAGGTCGAATTAGCGGACCGAGCTTGCCAAGCTTGTGCTGTCCTAGACTTCTTCACTCTAGTGCGTGAGGGCACATAGTAGGAAGAGTCTAAGTGGTGCTGGAGAGAATCAGACATGTCTTCTTGGGAGTACAAGAGATCAGGACCATAGGAGAGACGGTCGAAGACAGAGCCGCGTGGAATAGGCATCATGCGGCTGGAATCAATAATCTTTATGCGGCTGACAGTTGTGGCCGCATAGGCTTTCTTCATGCGGCTGGGAGTCTCGGCCGCATGGACCTCCTTCATGCGGCCGGCAGTTTCAGCCGCATGAGCATCCTGTCTGCGGTTGGCAGACTTGGCCATATGAGTGTTCGGCTTCTTCTTGGGGCGCATAGAATCACTCTTTGTCCCTGCAAGTCCAGCATCGTAGTGCTTTTCTCTGCCGGACTTGGGTACAGCAGAGTCCTCTATGGCTTGAAGTGGAGCCGTATGAGAGTCGCCTTCGCCGTCTTGGGCAACAGGGAGTACTTCGTCCAGAGCTTGGGGAGGAGCAAATGATTTTGGCCTCCACTCGCTGCGAGCTTTCTTTGTGCGGGTTCGCTTCTGGACCGGGCCAGCGCTTCCCTCAGAGAGCATTTCTTCGAACGCCTGTTGGTCGAAGCGGACGACCATCTTCTGTTGCGTGGAGCCAAGTTTGGCTGCATCCGATTGTGTCACCAACTCCTCAGCCGTGGAGAAGTTTGTCCCCAGCAGAGTCGCTATTGTGTTTGCCATTGATTGTAAAAGAACAGAACAATTATCGGAGGACTGAACTTAGACTCACAATACAAACTCGCTTGTACAAAGAAAGCCTAGGGACGAAAACCTAGGTACAGCAATCTAAGTACAATTGTTTATTTTAGATTCTAGGGGGTGACGGTAGAGGCTCGGGAAAGCGACGGCAGCTCTGCCTTACTCCTTGGACGATCGGGTGCAACCTTGGCTCTGTAGAAGAACTGCTTGGCATTGATGAAGAAATGCTCTCTTTTTGATCTCTGTATATTCTCTCTTTAGCTTTCTGGCTCTCTGTGTCTCTCTTTTTTTTATCTGAGAATCTCCTTTTTCTCTGTCTCCGTGTGTATCCTCGTAAGGGAATGGCACCTTGCTATTTATAAGAGTGGGGCGGATCATTAGGGTTTGCAATGGTTGCCCATTCTTAAAAGTCGGCGGCTAAGGATCACTGGATCTGGGTCGTTCATCTTGAATATACGAGATTTGAGCAATAAATGTGATTGCAACAAATCTTTTGTCGATAATTAATGATGATTGACATAAATTCTCCTGATTTGTCATGCCAACCTCGGATTTCTCGACACGTGTCATTAATTTGTGTGATTGCAAATGATCTGATTTGATCCCAATATTTTATTAGGATTTGTTGAGGAATTTTGATCAATTTGATGCCACGTGTCCCACTATCATGCCACGTGTCTTAACCGCAAGCCACTGCAGAAATCTGAGCCGCAGGAAGGTTGCTCCTCATTGAGTCGCATAAGGCTGGCCACGTGTCGAGGCTGCTTGAGAGTGGCCCCTGAACATTTGAACCGCATGGTAATGATCTGAGCCGCATGAGGATAGTTTTCGTGAGCCGCATGGGGCTAGTCTTCGTGAGCCGCATGGGACTAGTCTTCGTGAGCCGCATGGTGCAGCCTCCGCTTGAGCCGCATGGGGCTAGTCTTCGTGAGCCGCATGGGGGAGCCTCCGCTTGAGCCGCATGGGGTGGTCTCTACTTGAGCCGCATGCGACTGTCCACGTGTCAAGGCCGCATGACAGTTTCTGGATCTCGGGGGATCATGTCAGAGATTTTCTTCATTTCCCTAGGAGTCCGTCATTATGAGGGAGTCATAATGGTATCTTTGTGTCAGAACTGTCACCTTGTCAGAGCTGTCAGCCGTCGAGACATTTAATGTAGTAAAGGACAAACGGGGGAGCTGTTTGCAGGCCACGTGGCTCCTCTCTGAGCCGCATGGAACTTATTTGAGCCGCATGGACGCTTGGGCCGCATGGATCCTTGAGCCGCATGTACTCTCTGAGCCGCATGGGGCTCCCTGGCCGCATGGATCTTTCTTTATACTTTTCCATGCTTCTACACCAACTCCTCAGTGGTCTTCTCAACCGGCTCTTCAGCAGTCGGCTCGTCAGCGGTCGTCTCAGCCGGTTCTTCCACAGTGGTGACATCGGTCGCGCTATCATCGACCATCATCCCCGTGGCCACCTCGCCTGGGACCTCAGTTATCCGCTCGTCAGTAGCCGCAACAACTTGTGCTACAGGCCTCCTCGGTCATCTTTCCGAGGACCGCATTAGCCAACTCCTCAATCGCCTCCTCGGCGGCTCTTAGAATGACCTCATCAACCAGTTGTTCGACAGTCATTCTTTCGGACCTTCAACAGCCTGGCAGGCCAATGCTTCGACGGTCATCGCTGTCAACCCTTCCAAGGAAACTTTGACCAATCTACGAGATACATCACCGAGTTTTGCTAAGGGCAGCTCCTCGGCCGGATGGTCCTCTCCCTCTTCCGGTGCAGCGGGATTATCTTCAACCCTTATTTCGGCATAGGGAGGAGATATGATGGAGGGATCCTGGCTAGTATCTTCAGCATCCACGTCCACCTGGCCTGCCACGTGTACAGACTTCGAAATACCACCCTCGGCTGCCACCACACCGACCTCGGGGACTTCCAGGGGCTCGTCCTTAATCGACCCCGTAAAAGTTTTCTGCTGGAGCGAAGCCAATGACTCCGAAGAGCCTCAAGTCTCATACTCAAAGTGAGCAGAAAGAGAGACCTTCTGGGTCGGTAGTTTTATCAGCTGTAGTCTCTCCCTTGGTCCTTAAAACTCGGGACACCTCTGGGGCAGGTTCCTCGAGAATATCCCTAAGTCTCTCGGACCATGTGGGCCCTGTCTACACAAGCAAACGGTGGTAAACAAAAAGTGCGGAATGAAACCCCAAAAAGAAAACACTAAGGCTTACCCATAAAGGAGATCCAAAAGGTGGGGCACTCGGTTCCAATGAAGGCTATTGGGAGGGTCCACCCCGCAAAGGCACGGCTATTCTTGCTCTCTTAACATGAGGTGGGATCACCCCTGAAGAAACCTGATGCTTCCGCGGGTTACTCAGGAGTACTTCCTCCTCTCTCCCCTCCCGCGATGAGCTGGAGCCATCGGTGGATCTGCTCTTCGACGATGCAGGCTCCTGGAGATGCTTTGAAGCCAATCGAGGATTCTTAAACTTCGTCCCCTCGAGCAAACTTTGCTCTCGATCGTACTCTGGTGAGAAGTTGTTCACAATGCAGTAGAACTTCACAGTGGAATAGAAGATATGAGTCTCCTCATGCATCGAGGGGGTCGTAAATTTTGCTCCAGTACCACCGGCATTATAATAACACCATGCCCTGGTGCCATCCAGTAGACTTCCTTCATAACCAAGATAGGAGCTTGGATTGCCCATCATTGTCTGGCTATAGCCAAACTGACGGGCTAATCGGCTCGGCAAATAAGGCTCCAAGTACACCCGATTCTGGTTTGGATACACCAAATGGGAAGGACGGATGGACTACAACCAGCAGAAGGCACCGAAAGTTAGATCACTATCCACTAACTCATCATCCGCAAGAAAACCCTTGTATGTAGGCGAAACCTTGTTGAAAGCATAGTCGTCTAAACAGCCCAACATCCACCTACAGACGGAAACATCCTGATGTAGCCATTTCGTACGATGATAGTTACGCAGCGTCGCATCCCCTTCCTCGTAACCCTCAAGAGTGCTGGGGACTATCAAACCAGGGCGGTGTAAAGCCAACCAACCCATCAAGTAGTGGTAAGGGATTCCAACCCAAGAAAACTCATCGTCCTCCCGTGGCACTCTATTATTCTCTTAGAGAGCTTCCGCAAACCGTGCAAGATGTCACATAGCATAGCCGGCAGCTGAGCCAAGGAATGTTTCAAGGCCATCCTCACAGCGGGCAGAATAAGTTCCTGACTAATCCGTCCCATAAGCCCAGAACCTCCTGGAACCACGGCCTTCCGCAACCATATCATCAGAAAGGCGGCTAAGGTTGCTTTCGGACTTAAAGTAGTCAGATTCTGATAAAAGTAGTGGTGAACAGTATAGGTGGGCTTTCCCTCGGCATCTACTGAGGGAGCAGAGACCCCCACTTCGACCATCAAATCGTCCACTTCGTCAGCAGTATATGCCCGGCGCGCAATAAAATAAACCTTCTCCAGCATCGATGGATGCTTTGTGAAGATATAATCCGTCCATGCCTTGATATATAGAAGAGCCTTTATCCCACCCAGGCACATGCATACTTGGTGGTGACAAAGCAATTCTTTATACACAACCATCATCTCGGGACATTTGTTCTCCAGCACCAGAAACTCCTCCTTGCAAGGGGTATATTCCTCATATGGCATGTCCCCCTACGGCAGCTTCGAAATGGCACGCATCTCATGGAGAGCTAAACCCATCTCTCCTCAAGGGGTAAAGAAAGTCCCGGTATGGTAGTTAAATAGTTCCAACAAGGCTATGAACAGAGGCGGATTGATCCCTATACCATGCTCGTTGGCCTTGATGGCACGACGCAGGCCCGTACCTAGCAAGTCCTTCTTGAACCTACCCACCATCTATTGAGTTAGTTCGCATCATTCCACTTTAGGATAAATCCAACCTTCAACATGGAAGATATCCTTCGGATATGTATAGCCTGTGGCCAGAAGCCTATTAGCAAAGAGAGGCTCGGAATGGATGTACCTCCGTAGTAAAATTAAGGAGCAGACGACCAGGGAGTAACACGCGCAGCGTACATGATGGACCATTAGGTGCACTCTTAAAAGAATCCCTCTGATTAGAGTACTCCTCCACTTGGATATGGTCGGTCATTAAACCCCTCGTTTTGGGGTCAGATCCTATTTCATAAGATGCTTCTCGGCCAAGTAAAAGAAAACTGAGAGAGGGATGTGTCGGTTGACCGACGGAACGTACAAAGGAAGACCATCATTCTCGAGGTAACAGTTTTCGTTTATTTCCAGGAGCTTGGTGTTTTCCAAGAGCAGCTGATCGCCAAAGAGGAACAAAGGTTTCAGCATCTTGACGGCGTCAGAAGGGAGAGACAACTTGCCTCAATCCATTATACGGCGGAAGTATATGGGCTGTTGATCCCATATCATTACTAGTCACCCTTTCAGTTGACCTTGGGCAATCAGGTACCTGGCGGGAGTGGTGAGCACCTCATAAATGTTTATGCCCGAGGCAAAAACCGTCGAGTTTAAAATGATATCCCCGAAGAGAGACGCAGATGCAGGAACTGACATAAGCAAAGTGTGTCAGAAAAACGTAAAATATTTTCTGCAGCAACAGAGAGCGAAAGCACTACGCCCGGATAAGAAAGCATCCGCACAGTCATTGTGCGAACATTCGCGCAGGCACTACAAAAGTGTACCACATGTCGGCCAAAAAGCAGCCGCGCAGGTACCTTGTAGAAAGAACTGCGTAGGGACACTGGTTGCGCGTCTACGAGGAACGTCGACACATTTATAGTCGTTACTTTGTAAGAAATAACAACTATGCGCATCAGTTAATAAAGCATCAGCACATCTTCGGAACACCACTCAGAAGAATGGCGCCCATGTGCATCAACAAGAAAAAGCATCAGCAGATCTTCAAGACGATGCTCCTAAGAGTCGAAGCTCATATGCATCAGCAAACCAAGAAGTCAATGACGATCAGACACCTACTAGCAGCGGGTGGTCGCACGTCTCCGTGCACTAAAACTCCTACGATAGGAGCTTGCTCAATGACGACGGCTTCGGAGGCCAACTGCTTCCCTTTGGCCTGTCGAGTGCTCGTCGTGGCCTCTCCAGCTTGTCTCGCCAACGACGCTCTAGTCTGTCTCGCACTCACTACAGCCGATCTGGGGCTAGCCACTGCCCCGTTGATCTTCTGGAGCTCGTCGCAGGAGCTTTCGTGGTTCTTGATTTCTTGGGAGCCATGGAAGGAAAGCTAGGGTTTGAAGGAAGAAGAAAGCTCTGATAAGAAAAGCTTTGGTTGGAGGGAGAAAGAAGAAAAGTTTTTCTCTCCAAACAGCCTCTACTTATAGGGTACGACCACGTCAGCAAAAGAAGACAAAATGCTTCGTGTTTGAGGAGACTCTTTGGACGACGTAGGAATTAAGAGCTAAGATTATGATGGTCGTTCCCTAAAAACGAGAAGTTGTGATCAAACTTTTAATGAAGCAACGGCTCAAGGCATTTAATGTCGAAGGCTAAGCGTGACGACAGCCTGTCAGTAGGCGTGCTGGGCATTCGCTTGCAAAGGACACGTGTCATGCTTCTGTTCAAAGTATTCCGAGCTTAGCTCAAGTTCGAAACACTTTGAAGGACGTCTTGTAGAAGCATAAAAAAGCGCAGACATATCAAAAGTGCAGGTGACAATACTTGCTACACATGACTTCACAAACGTGCAGGTACCCCAAAAGTGCAGACAACAGACAAAAGCCACAATGAGAAGTATAAAGAGGTACAGAAAGAGTTCTTTATTAAAATCATGTCTACAAAGATCTATTACAGATTCTTCATGATTACATATAAAGACTAGAATACCTAAAGTCTACAAGTAGGGAATCTTCTTCACAAGTGCGCAGCCCCCAGGCGCGCAGCCTGTCAGAGTGAATCACTTCCTCGTCAGAGCAAGCCGCTTCCTAGCCAGACGCGGAGGAACTCCAATATGGATAATGAAGCAGCCATTGGCCCAAGCCAGAACACAGCTCCTGCTTGCCACACAACTACGACTCCTGAGCAGGGCAGAGCACCACCTGTGGCTCTTCGGATTGGCAATCAATCCAAACCCGAAAGCTTGGATCTCGAAGACCTCCAAGATGTTGTTCAGGTTCAAACTCCTCATGCCAAACGCTCAAGTGCATCTCAAGATCTAGTAGCAGTTCTTCTACAAGGACATAGCTTCTTTGAACGAAGAGATCCACATCCAACAGTCGACTTGTGCAGGGCCAACGGCCATTCGAAGCCAAGTCAGGATCGAGCATGACGGTAGGAATGCTAAGAGACAATGGATGTAACCCTTCAGAAAAGCTTTCTTTTATATAGGCCGAGTGCGGTCCAACCCACATGCCACGTGGCCGTCGGTCAAAGACTTCCAAATTAATGGGATGAACCTAAGACTCAGCACAATGAATCTCATTTAATAGGTTCATTTGACTGAATCATAGGCCATAAGCTTCTTGAATTTCCCAAATGACGGCGGCAATTAAAGAAGAGGATGACTGACTCATCCGTTAAATGAGTTGTCATGACTTTGATAAAGCTAGCTCCTTCAAACTCAGAAGCGCAGTCACGTCGGTTCAATCCAGAAGCGCAGTCCGTTCAATAGCTCCCTCATCTGACACTTTGTTGCCTCAGGCATATGTCTACTCGTCGCCGAAAGCACAGAGACTCCATTGACTTCGAAACACAGTCTACTCGTCGCCAAGAAGCGCAGTGACTCCGTCGTCTTTGAAACACAGTCTACTCGTCGCCCTAAAGTGCAGTTACTCTATCGTCTTCGAAACACAGTCTACTCGTCACCCCAAGGCATAGTGATTATGTCGCCTGAAGCACAGTCTCCTCATCGCCAAGAAGCACAGTGACTCCATCGTCTTCGAAACACCATCTACTCGTCGCCCAAAAGTGCAGTAACTCCATCGTCTTCGAAACACAGTCTACTCATCGCCCCATGGCATAGTAACTCCGTCGCCTGAAGCACAGTCTCCTCGTCGCCCAGAAGTGCAGTGACTCCGTCGCCTAAAGCACAGTCTCCTCGTCGCCCAGAAGCGCAGTAACGGTGTCTTCTTTGAAACACAGTCCACTTATTGCCCAAGCGCATAGTGACATCCAAGCCTCACCAGGAGTGCAGCTCGCATAGAAGCTCAGTCCTACGAGGTGACATAGTTTCACGTGGCCAAACGGGTGGTTATTTCTTTTCGGATATCACCCAAATGGTTTGCTTAAACCACCGCTCTTAAGATAGAACAGAGTTTGATTCTGTTAATAAGAGCAATATCCTATCGATTTGTTTAAACCACAGATAAGGACGAAGTTTGTTCTTATGGATGAGGGCTATACCCAATCGGTTTGTTTAAACCAATGGCCCCCTAAGATAAGACAAAATCCAACTTCGGGGATAGGAACAGAATATGCTCAGGTTCATCCGATCAACAATAAACACACGTCATATGACGTTTATTTAGTTATGTTGATAATTCCTCCAAGATCTTGATAAAGGAGAATTCCAGTGTCCGCCACGTGTCAGCTCAGCAGCAGCCCTCACCGTACAACCTCGAGATCCCTCATATCTCTACGTGCAGTGTTCCTGAACAATCCTTATGCACGTCGTATATGTGCTTTCCTATAACTAGAAGGAGTTTTCCTTCGATAAAGAGGGTTCAAAATCTTCACAACTTCGGCATCCTCTTGATTGGCAACCCAGAGCAAGTTCAACTCGTCGTCAGATCGTCAATAGAGTAAAGGAGCCACTACAGTGCTCGATCTCCACCGTCACACTTTTCCAGAAATTTTGTACTTAGATCTCCTATTTAGGAATCGATTGTACTCTTTACACGTTTAATATACAAAAAGTTTGTATAACCTTTTGTCATGGCAAACAATAATACAAACCCACCGAAAGACTAAAGAATTCTTCTAATGTGAGATTTTTTTGCTCCAAACATTAGATGTGATACATAATGTCTCTTTGTTGTTATCATTTCGAGTTTCAATATGGTACCCGTTTTTAAGTATATCCTTGAAACTTAAAAGTTTTCTTTTGGAACTGCGTGAATATAACGCATTCTACAAACAAATTTGAGTACCATTAGGCAACATAATGCGTGCTCTTCTAAAACCCTCAATTATATGGGATGATCCACCTATTGTTGACACTTTATGCATGTTAAATACTAAATTTGAGGAAAAAAAAACTTTTGATTCTTCAAAATCGTTTGTGTTGTAGCACTGTCTACCAAACATATATCCAAGTCATTTTTCTCCATTTGTATATCCATACATTCAACATGAAGCAAAATAAAAAAAATTATGAACATATATTCTAGCTAGCATAAGTATAATAAAAAATAATTAAGCATATCAAATGATAATATCATATTATAGAAATGTGATCCCAAATTCATAATAAAAAATTACAATAAAACCAACTCGCATGGCCTAGACATTCCATTGATGGAAACCAATACATGACTTCAAATGTAAATAGTTCATAGTACTTGAAATAAAAAATAAGTTGACAGAGTGCTCATTCAAAAGTGGATTTTCCAGTATCTCTTCAAACTGTTCAGTGGTAACTTCATTTCCTTTGTTATAGGGGGTTGTCCACTTGTTCCATTTATTCTTTTGTGAACCATTGTTTCCACCTTCGTAAGGCTAATAATCATGAATGTATCTTCCATAGTTCTTTTTATGCCCTCTCCTACGTCCTCTACCATGCCCTCTACTAGTTCTAATAGCATGTCTCAGGAATTGTCATTGACCCAGTTAGCCTAGAGATGTGGTTTTTCATCAGAACATTGTTATTTGTCTCTGCTACAAGGGAATAAGTCACCAGTTCATAGTATTTTGTGGAAAAATATTCACGATATTGTTGTTGTACTTGTATGAAAATGGAGAGAATTTTCTCAATCATTTGACCTCTGTTACTTTTTCTCCTCACAACCTAAGGCGAGAAACAATATTAAATAGAGTGGAATTATATTCTTTAACAATTTTATAGTCTTGGTATCTTAGGTTCAACCATTCACTTTGAGCAGTTGGAAGGATTCAAATCTATCCTTTAGAGATGTCCATAAATTCAATGGATCATCTATACATAGATATTCTGCCTTTAGATCATCATGAATATGATGTTGTAGAAAAATCAAAGCCTTAGCCTTGACTGCAGAAGATTCTTTATTTTTCTTCTTAATAGTACCATCAAACTTGTTGGACTACAAGTGCAACTGTGTATCCAATTGTCATAATAATAATGGTCTTCGCTCACATCAAGAGCTTTGTATTCAAACTTTATAAGAGTCGACATCTATATGGGAGAAAATAACTATCTTAGAGGTAAATTATTTTAAATAAATAAAATTGATATGCGCTTTCAAGATTACAAAACTTCATATATGCTACAAAGTCATGAATGCTATTAAAGAATATTATGTCTTATGTGTATCACATATACAACAATGTGATTATTATATAATAATATATTTTGGGTACTTTTTCATAATTAATTTCACATATACAATAATGTCAATTAGTACTTTCTAGAATTCAAATAAATCAAACAAAATAATAAAAATAGCAAAATCACATAAAAACTAATTTAATGTAATTAACTAATTGATAATAAGACACGAAAAATTCAAGATATTCTATATTAATTTCATACTTGGGTAAAGTTCATAAGAAAAAAATATAGAAATGATGTTTATACATAATCTTAAATAGATTATCATGAATTTTCTATTTTGAATGAAATTGTGAACATGTTCAATACAAATTTAGATTTAAAACTAAAAGAAAAAGTAGATCTAGAAAACTCATGTTCTAGTCGATCTATAAACATGCAAATCAAATATTTATTTAAGTTTACTAAAACATTTATCTAAGTATACAAGATTAAACTTACCTCTTCAATATAAATAATTTTTTCTTTTTTTTCTTAAGAGAAATCTTTCACCCTTATATTCTCTAGAGCAATTGGTGATAATAACGTTCTGTATAATAAAAAGATGGAGATTAAAAAATGGAAAAAATTGTTTCTCCATTCACTTGTCAATCAAGTAGAGTAGAGCCCATTATATAGGCTTACAACAATTAAGGAAAGAAATGCCAAAAAATTATGGATAACCAAAAGACAGGTTATGGACAACCAAGAGACATATTATGGACATACATCTCAATATATATATATATATATATATATATATATATATATATATATATGGACACCACATAATTGTAGACAATCCATATTACAACATTATAGAAAATATAAAACATAGTAATGATCCGTGTAATTAGTTTTAAAATATGGATGCTCTCTATATTAAGTTCGAAACATAGGAATAATTAATGTAAATTGTCCAATAGTAAAGTTATAGTTTAACCTCACTAATTGGGAAAAAAGAAAGCCTATTAATTAGTACTCGTGAACAATTGATGATTGCAGCTCTTAGGAAACAAAGAATTCGTGCACTCTGCAACTAAATCACACTGAACATTACTGGAACCGCAAATATTGAGATAATAAATGATCAATCAAAGCTTGCTGTGCTGAAGGTCCTTTTACTCGAGAGTAATATTAATACATACATTAAACTAGTCAGAATTGGGACTACCTATACTAAAATGTCAGCACTATTGGCTACAGATGAGCAATGTTACACATCAGATTGCCTAGAAAGGCTCTGAGAACCTCAGATCAGCTGGCCCAGGACCCAAGATGCCTTTGTCCAGGTTGTGTTCCACATTGGCATTATCTACATGACCATTTTTGTCTTCATCCATGCTCTCAGACCATTCATGCTGCAAATGGAACAAATTAGAGAGAAAAAAGTGAAATATGATCTCAAGAAGATGAGGATTTTAAAAAAACAAAAAACAAAACTAACTTCATCGAGCATGTGATTTTCAGGCAACATTGGAGTTGAAATCGGAGGAATAACATCTGGAGCAGGCTTTTGAAATACAAAAGTAGCATATAAACCTGTGATATATTGGGTCATGATAGTCAGATATCTACCTCATGAAATCACAAGCATACACAGCATCCCAAGGTAACATGAAAAGAGTAACGTCACCTAAGGCATCGAATGTGCGAGGGAGAAGCCTTCCTCGAGGATCCACAAAATATGGACCAAAACTGTGGAGCATTCCTGCAAATTGTGCTCTTTGAGCACAGTTAGGCACTTCAAGTTAGCTTGATCCAGAATAAACATCAGATGCTACCAATACAGATAAAACAAAATTGAACAAGTTGATAATCATAAAAAGATGATCAGAATAGAACTTTTAACAGTAGATATTCAATATGTTCATGTAGCTTCCAAAGTTTGTTTTAGGTGATTGGGGTCGGTCTTTAAGTGTCTTCTCAATTTTCCTTTTTAGTATATCTACTTTTCAAATCCTAGTATTACTTCATTTATTTGTTTGACACTGCATATATGTCACAAAAATAGCTGCTAAAGATTCACCTGATGCACACATGATTATTGAAAAATATTATCAAATACGCTCATGTTCCTTTTCCTTTTCTGCTATGACCGTACTCATGTTTTCATGAATATATTCTATATATTAGCATATGAACAAGTCCCTCATGAACAACCTTGGGCTGATATACACAATGACAGTCTGCAACACATTCCTGTTCACAAGTTTCTAGTTTAGCATCAGGATTTAAGGGGATTTTTTTTCCTTGTGGAAAATTCTGCTACCCACATATATTATTGTAAGACGAGATCAAGAGAGCAACACTCTTTATTGCAAGGCAAGGCTCTTGGACTCGGATATAGCTTCAATACCCAGTCATATGTTCGGAGACCACCAGAATTGAGGATGTTAATGTCGTGTACATAAATTTCACCTGTTTCTAATGCTAAGCAAGTGGAGATGGACGGTAATGGTACTTGTCAGAATGAGATCAAACAACTTCTAATCAATCATCTTAGGCTCTCTTGGATTGTATCCATTGTTTCTGGAGTTTTTGTATAATCAGATATTCTCAGATGCCACTGTAGGACAAGAAAATTATGTCAGTGTCCTAGTCCTGGAAGAGTAGTGGCACATGTCGTTAAGGTGTATCCTTAGGTATGGCAGCTCCTTAACTACTATAAAATCAATCCTTCTAACTAATGTATCTATTGATTCGTAGCACATGCCCAAACCACTCGAGACGGTTTTCTCTCATCTTATCCTCAATTGGTACTGCCTCTAACTTCTCAAGAATACACTCACTTCTTATCTCATCTTTCAACGTATTTCCACTCATCCATCTTAACAAACTTTGTTTTTTTGGACAAGTTGCTTTTAATAGGCCAACACATATTATAGCCGTCTTATATAGTTAATATGTTAAGCATGCTATGACTGGAAAGTAGAGAACTTGCATTTCGTACATGAATATGATTTTGTGGAAGTGGAGTGGTGCTTTGATACTATTTAACTGATGCCAATGTGCTAATACCAAAAAGAAAATTGCTAAAGATTAGTTGATTGTTTCCTACTATCCAACATTTTATAAAGTTCCCTCCATGGTTAGACAGTCAATTCTCATGTAACTAGCATAAGGGTCCGTTTGGTAAACCGTATTTGGAGGTGGATTTTAGGATTTTGTGGATTTGGAGTTAAATTCATGGAATCCTATGTTTGGTTGGAGATGGATTTAGATATGGAAAATATAACCAAATCCAAAATTTGGAAAGTTGGATTTTGGAGAAAAAAATAGTCATTTTTTAATAATTTTGTTGTTATACTAAATATTTAGTTAAAACTAATTAATAATTAATAAATATATTAATTAATTAATTAATTAATAATTCGTTATGTTTTATATATAATTTTTTTATTACAATTATTATTTTATAAAATATTTAATTTATAATTAATTAAAATTAGTCATTAATATTGTTTTTAAAAAAAAAATTATAACTAATAGTTAGTTATAATCTAAATTAATAATTTATAATTTAACTAATTTTAGTTATTATCTAATAGTTAGTTATCATAATTATAATCTAAATTAATAATTTACATTTATAATTTATTTTTTATAATAATCTTAATGAATAATTTACAATTTAATTAATCATAACTATAATCATTTACTAATCATAACTATAATCTTAATTAATATTAAATTATAATCATAATAAAAAATTTATTAGTCTTATTATAATCTTAATTAATATTTCATTAATTACTATTTATAATAATCTTAATTATTAATATTTTAATCACAATTATAATCATATTTAATAATTTATAATTTAATAATCTTTCATTATAATCTTAGTCTTATTATAATCTTAATTAATAATTGACTAATTTATTAATTATAATCTTAATTAATAACTTATTAATTTATTAATTATAATTATAATCTTGATTAATAATTTAGTAATTTATAAATTTATTTTAATATTTTATAACAATCTTATTTAATAATTTATACCTTTATTAATCATAATTATAATAATTTATTAATCCTAATTATTATAATCTTTAATATAATCATAGTCTTATTATAATATTAATTAATAATTGATTAATTTGTTAATCATAAATATAATCTTAGTTAATAATTTATCAATTATAATTATAATCTTGATTATAATAATCTATTTATCATAACTATAATTTTAAATAATTTAGAAATAAATATTTAATTATAATATTAATTAATAAATTATTTGTCTTAATTATAATCTTAATTATAAATTATTAGTTACTATTTAATTATAATCTTAATTAATAATATATTAATCATAATTTTCATCGGTATTAATAATTAATTATTTAATAATTTTATAATTAATATATTATTTAAATTTTAATGGATAGATCTATTGACATTGAGAGACTGCATATATATAGGAGAGGCTAGCCCCTCTCCTATTGTTCAAAGCAATGTGGGACTAAAGCCCACTAACTAATAGCTCTAATATAACACTTATCACCCTTCCTCAAACTGGAGCATAAATATCAATCATCCCAGCTTGTTATATATAAATTGAATCCGAGAACCCAAAAGAGGCTAGCTATCTGGTCGTCGGTCCTCACATGTTGAAATTTTATCACACCCTTTGTATACTCATCACGAACAAAGTGGATATCAATCTCAATATGCTTCGTCCTTTCATGAAATATGGGGTTGGTGACAATATGGATAGCAAATTGGTTATCACACCATAGATCTGTCGCTTGAGATCCTGTGTCTTCTCCCAGTTATTGTAAAAGATGCTTCATGTATAATACCTCTGATGTGCCATGAGCAATGGCTCGATATTCTGCTTCTGAGCTTGAACGTCCTCACACTTTGTTTTTTGCTCTTCCATAACACTAGATTTCCGCCAATAAATACTGAGTAGCCAGGTGTAGATCGTCTATCTGTCAGGCTTGCTCCCCAGTCAGCATCAGTAAAGCATTCAATACGAGTGTGTCCATGATTCTCCATCCGAATTTTTTCCATGATTCTTGGCTAGATAACACAGAATTCTGAGAACTATCTGTCAGTGTGGAACTCTTGGAGAAGCCATAAATCTACTTGCAACACTCACTGCGAAAGAAATGTTCGGACGAGTCATGACCGCCAAGTCGTTGAGTTTTTCAACTACTCGAGGATACTGATCTGAATTGGTCATTAGGACCCCTTCGTGTAGAAGTAACTTTGCCACTGGATCCATAGGTGAGGTTGCTCCCTTGGCTTGCATCATGCATGCATCATTTAGTATATCTAGCACATACTTTCTCTGGAATATTACAATGTCTCACTCCGTGTGACCTCAATGTTCAAGAAATAGTTCAAGAATCCCATATCCTTGGTTTGAAATTGTTCTTCCAGAAACTTCTTGAGGCCTGCAATACCCTGGCTGTCGTCTCCTGTGATTACAATATCATCAACATAGACACCAAGTAGTATCCTTCTAGCTATTGTCTGTCGGTAGAATACCGAATAATCCTTCTTTGATTGACACAGACCAAACTAAGTAACCACATGTGTAAATCGACCAAACCACGCACGAGGTGATTGTTTTATACCATAGAGGACTTTCCACAAGTGACACACTTTACCCTCCCTTGCAACGAACCCAGGAGGTTGCATCACATATACTTCTTCATCAAGATCCCCGTGGAGGAAAGCATTTTTATATCCTGCTGAATCAATGGTCAGTCATAGCGAACCGCCAAGACCAACAGTACACGAACAAATGTCATTTTGGCAACTGGAGAGAAGGTCTCAAAATAATCCTCACCATAGGTCTGAGAATATCCTTTGGCCACCAGACGAGCTTTAGGCGATCAAGAGAGCATCTTGTTTCACCTTGATAGTAAAAACTCATTTGCAACCTACTGCATGTTTACCGGGAGGTAAATGAACTAAGTCCCAAGTATGGTTCTCCCGGAGAGCTTTCATCTTCTCGTTCATAGCAGTACGCCAACCGGAATGTTTAAGACCCTCCTCAGCATTTTTGGGAATCTGAATCCCATCAATAATAGCCACCAGAGACTTGAGTGTGGATGGTACGTCCTTTGTAGTTGTCAACATACAAGGGATGATCACGGCAGGCACGACGAGGGTGAGCTACTGGCGGAGCTGCTGGCTGAACAGACGAAGCAGCTGGTAGAACATGCGGAGCTGCTGGTAGAACAGACGGAGTCGAAGCAGTGGAGATAGAGGAGGATGACTATGTGAATATTATTGGCGATGCTTGTGCAGGTGACGTTGGCACTGACTAAATCGGTGTATGTAGATCATCAGACCGGATGACTGGCTCGGTAAGAGAGGGCACCCGTATGGGGGACTGTTGTGTTTGATTAGAAAATATCAAGAAATCATCTAATGAAGAAACTTGGGAAACCGTATCCTGTGTTTGTGGAAGCGAAGGAAATTCGGTTTCAACAAATGTAACATCACGAGTAAAAAAATACCTCTTCAAGACAGGAGAAAAATACCGATAACATTTTCGATCTTTAGGATACCCAAGGAAAATACATTGTATTGCCTTAGGATCTAATTTGGAAAGAGTCGGTCGGGTATCCCGAACATAGCATAAACAACCAAAAATTCTGAGAGGCAAAGGAAACGACTCTCGTCCGGGATATAGCTTAGAAAAGGGAGTATTACCATTGAAAACTGACGATGGCATACGATTAATAAGGTAACAAGTGGTAAGTACCGCATCCGACCAAAAATTCTTGGGAGTACGTGCTTGAAACATAAGAGCACGCGTTGTTTCCAATAGATGGCGATTCTTGCGCTCGGCTACACTATTCTGTTGTGTGCAAGGACATGAAATTTGGTGGATGATACCATTGCGGACCAGATAAGTATCGAGCTCACGAGATAAATACTCACGACCATTGTCACTCCGAAAAATTTTAATTGAAACACCAAATTGTGTTAATTTCAGCATAAAAATTGGACCAAATGTGAAATAATTCGGAGCTATTTTTCATTAGATAAACAAACGTGACATGAGAGTAGTCATCAACGAAAGTAACAAAGTATTTGAAACATGGTTGATTCCACCGGACAAACTCCCCATATATCATAATGCACTAACTCAAAAGGAACGGAAGCAATTTTATTATAACTCACCGGATAGGGAACCCAATGATGTTTTGCTAAATGACACGACTTACAATTAAATGAAGTAGAAATATCTAAAAATAGGTACATTTTATGGAGAACTTGGACAGATGGATGGCCTAACTGACAATGTAACTCGAAAGGATCGAGTTTCACGCCGGTACAGACAATCAAAGAAGGTATGTCAAACACGTACAAGCCTCCAGCCACATGCCCCTTACCAATCGTCTTTCTAGTTTTTAGATCCTGAAAAACACAACCATCAGAAAAAAAAATGTTACCGAAGAATGCAGTTCACGAGTAATTTTACTAATTGAAATTAGACTGAACGGGTTCCCAGGTGTAAGCAATACAGAATTAAGCGACAGTCCGGAAGAAAGGGTGTCACTTCTACGTCCTCGGACTGTCAGAGAACCTCCATTAGCAACCGTAATGCCAGAAATACGATCGAGAGAAACATAATTATGTATCATACCTGTGTCACCGGTCATGTGAGCAGACGCACCAGAGTCAATTACCCACTGCTTTCGCTTGACTATGCATGATGCAGAATATCCTGCTGTAGATCCAGACGTGGAAGCTTCACCACGACGTTGAGCCTAGAAATCAAGGAACTCTGTATATGATTCTGAGGTCATCTGAATAGAACGGACACCGTCATCAGGAGCATCAGTTGTGATATTGGCGGCAGGTGCTTTAGTGCATTGCCAATAGAAATGGCCAAGCTGACCACAATTAAGACATGTGCGTGGTCGTCCTCCATTGCGACCACCATTACCACGGGCCCCATCACGACCAGTATTGCGGCCACCACGTCGGCTATCACGACCACCACAAATGCATGTATGAGCAGTACCAAGAGCAGAGCGATCAGGAGGGGCATCATCCAGAGTGGTCTCTACGACTTTTGCTACTCGAAGGATACGATAATGTGCTTCCATTAAAGATGGAACGTCAGATCAAGCAATAATTTGAGATCGAATAGAGTCCGCATCAGGACATAGAGAGGTAAGATACGCCATAACATGAAATTGTTCACGTTGAGCCCGAGCTTCATTGATATCTGTTGTTAGGGACAATATACGATCAACCTCATCAGACAGCTTTAAAGGTCCAGATGTGATCCTCATGAGATGTGTATGCTTGATTTGCTATGTATATGCCAACGACGAAGTCATAAATATGAGACAATCGCGTTTGCCATCAAAATGTCGTTGCTAGGACCGTCCATAATTCCTTAACAGAATCCGTATTCTGAACCATGTCTTCCACCGATGGTTCCATAGAATTTATCAACTGTGTAAACAGTCGAATATCATCTATCTCCCATTACTCAAAGATGGAATCAGTCTTTGTTGGGGGTTGTCAGTCAAATATTTGGACAACAGCATCCATAGAAGCGTCTTCTTGACCTTCTTATGCCAAGTCGAGTATCCCTCTGGTCCGTCCAATTTTCGATCGACAAGTCGAATTGAGAAAATTATTGTACTAGTGCCCAATGGTCCCGTCATTACGTTCCCAATGCTAGTACCAGTATCACTGGCATGCATCCCAGTGCTATCCATCCCTCAGTATATCGGTTCCAAGTGTCGATGAAAAAATGTTGGTCACAGCAATATCCACAGTAGAGATATGAATCGCACAAGTCAGTATAGAGAGGACACTCTCGAGGCAGATCCGATGTGAAAATCAAGCAAGAAAATAAAGAATCATGCAAGACAACTATCGTGTCTGCTCTTTGTTGGCCTTCCCGAAGCCAATCATTGGAGAGTCAGAGGTTTCAATATGTTTCTTCTGAAATGTCCAAATGGCCAACTTTGAGAATCAGAAGTTCCTGTAAACAACCAGGTTATTTACTCTCTGAGATTCCCAAGTTAATTGTGTAGTGCAGAGGTTCCTGCAAACAAACTTGTTATTTACCTTCTGTGAATCCCAAGTTAATTGTGTAGGGCAGAGGTTCCTGCAAACAAACTTGTTGTTTACCCTCTGTGAATCCCGAAATGCCAATATTGGAAAGTCAGAGGTTCCTGCGAATAAACCATTGTTCACCCTTAGAGGATCGCAACATTTTTTTCTTTTTCTTTTCTTTTTTTATATTTTAGAAACTGTACGACGGCTGTGAAGAGGAACTAGGGTTAGGGTTTAGACCCATGTGGAGGAGGGTCACCGGGAGGGGGGGAGGGGATCGCCAGGTGGCAGCAACAGCAGCAGTGCTGGTAACAGCAGCAGGGTCGCCGGGGGGGTCGCCGGGTGGCAACAGCAGTGCTGGTAGCAGTAGCAGGGTCACCGAGGGGGGGTCGCCAAGGGGGTCGTCGTTGGGGGGAGGATGGCAGCAGCAGCAGCAGGGTCGCCGGGGGAGGGGGGGGGCAACAGCAGCGGAGGGGGAGTGGGTGTTTGGCGGCTGTAGGGAATGGCTTAGGGTTAGGGTTTTTCGGTTATGGCTGTGATGTAGAATAGAATAATGGATAGATCTATTGATATTGAGAGACTACATATATATAGGAGAGGTTAGCCCCTCTCCTATTGTTCTAAGCAATGTGGGACTAAAGCCCACTAACTAATAGCTCTAATATAACACTTAACACTTCCTACTATCCAAACTTTATAAAGTTCCCTCCATGGTTAGAAAGACAATTCTCATAACTATCAAAAAGTAAAGAGATTCACAAAGGAAAGACATATTTGACATATTGTTGGGGTCTAGTTATGAGGGAAGGAACATCCATAATATGATGAACACGAACCTTGAAATTATAAGAGGTTCAGTATTCAACATTGTGTTAACATTATAGGCGAGATCAAGGGGACTGTTCATAGAATCAAAGCAAAAAAGGATGAAGTGGAGAACTGTTTCCCATCTATCACATTTATCATAGGATACCGAGGGAGCTAAAGGGGACTTCAATAAGATGGCCTAAATGATGGGCAATCAAGAAACATGGCAAAGTATGTGTGGAGCTGTAGAGAGAATGTTGAGATGGATGAGAACAATATGAGAAATGATAGACTAAGAATTGACATCATTAGTTTTTAGAAGTATCTATAAAAGAGGATATACTGCAAGAAAAACAAATGAGATAGCTTTTCTGATTTTGTGGTTATCATTGTTGCTGTAATTATAACAAAAAACATAAATATTGTCAAAACTAGTCATTTGGGCAGTCATGGGAATTAGTTTGCTCAAGTTTATTAGTTACAAATATTGTTCAAACAAATTACTCCATTCCATTTAATCAATCTGGCAGATATTGGGTTGAAACTTGACACACTAGAAAAGTGAAAAGGCATTCTTCATATTTCAACAACCAGAACATGAAAAGGTCTGAAGAATAACGAAGATACCATCTTTAAGATGTACTATCTTAAATTTAATGTTTAATCAAATATTGATGCACATTTGCAGCGATAAGCTTGATTTCAATTTTTGTTCATATTTACAAAGAAGATCAAAAAGTAATGCAGGTCAACTTTCAAACTCAAAACCATTTGACTAGGAGAGTTTTACCGGTTATCATCATAAAACTCGGTCAAGTTTTGTATCTCAACATATTCCAAGCCAGCCTCTCTAGCCAACCTGAGATGATATGCTTACATCAGTGTCTATTCGCGTAAATATGATCTCCAAGCAACATTAAAAGGTCATAAATAAATGGCATGCAGATATAATGACTCAAAACATAACCTGATCAAGCTTGCAAAATGCACCAAGCAATGTATTTCAGAGGCGGTATCATCTGAAAATTTCAGTTGGTACTTCTTTCCAAATAATGGAAATCTAGAAATTCAAATGCAATTCTGTGTTAAGAGGTTGCCTAGAAATCAAAATGATAAAACAACTAACGACTGAAGAAAATGATGATATCTAAAGGTTAGCTGTTTATACTTCTCTTCCTCGACTTCGAAAGTCATGACATAGTTTTCTGATCTAATGCAATTTGGAACTGCATTTGACTTCAAGCCAATTCCTTTATTGTGCGAAGCTTCAACATTCTTTTGGTACTTTGTCCTGAAATACAGAAGGGATAAACTGTTGAAACTAAATGCTTAATGTTACTCAATAAATTCATTTAAGAGAACTTCAATTAAGAAAAGACTACTATATGTAGTTCAAGCTGAAGTTTATCTTATATAGGTGTAAGTCTTCCTTTTCCTACAGATCTACTCATGTGGAGCAAAAAAGGGCCAACTATCACTAGCAAGATAGAAAATGGGCAACCGGCAAACACTGATAAACCAAGCATAGCTAGATAAGAATGAGGGAGCAACTGTAGCACATACAACATTATCTACTGCGTAAGTGAACATAAAGTTCCAAATACACACACACACACAGTGCTTACCGGTAAATCACCCGGAAGAAACCAGAGCCAAGAACCTTTAAAACCACCTGATTGGATCTATTCTACAGACTGCATCTTCTTCACTCAACAACAAGAAGAAAGCCTTTCTCCCAATTTTTGGAAATGGCTACTGGAATCCTATTCTCACTACAAGGGCTTGATCCTGAAGAAAATAGTCGTGACAATCTTGAAATGAGATGTGAACTTAAAGTGAACAAAATAGCCCAAATGTTTCCCAGTAAGAAGGAAACCATCAGAATTTCAAATGAGAATAATTTTTAACAATGAAGATGGTGGATGACAGTAGCAGAAAATTAGTGAAGTGAATATTGACATTAGTAAGGTGGGAGGACTAACCATGTGCATTACATGAGAAGATAGCAAAGCAAAGAAATAAGTTAGGCTGGGTTTAGTATTGCTTCTGCTTTTCTAAAAGCAGAAGCAGCTTTTGAAAGCAACCTCCTCTCCTGCTTTCAAGAGCTGCCCAAAAATGTATAGCTTATCAATAAAAACAGAAGATGGTGTTACAAAATAGCTTTTGGTACTGCTTTTTTTAAAAAAATAAGCAGAAGTAGCCAAGATAGTCTGTACCAAACCCAGCCATAATATACCAAAAGGTCACAGAAAAAGGATGTCACGCACCAATGTTTGCCATTTTGCCATGTTTCAAATGAAATGATGTGCTAATCACACAAACCCAGTGGCAGGTTAAGTTTTTCAGCATTTAAGCTAGCTGTATATTACATGAAGTAACTTCCCCACAATACGTACAGTATCGGTCAAGGTCCCACCATAAGTGGATGATACAGCTCCTAAAGTATAAAGAATTGATAACTAAAAATAACAGAAACTTTATACCTACTCTGCAGTGCATTGTAAATTAATTATGGTGCCTTGCTTTATTAAAAAAAACAAAGCTAGATTGGCTACATAAGAGTAGGTCATTAATCTTACCCTATCTGCACAATTCCTTTCCACTAGCTCCTTTACTATGAGATTTTTTTAACATTTGAAGATGGCAAGGTGTGAAGAAGCTACATGGATATTAGACACAATTTGAACTTGCGTTAGGGACAGAGTGGGTGGGTTAGCGAAGAAGCAAGTGACAACGTAAAAGTCTGGATTTAAGAATCAAGTTAGCCACAACTGGAACTCATGGGTCGTTTACAAGTTTGGCTTTAGTCACTCCAAAGTCCAAATGACAGAGTTTTTCTTTACAAAATCCAAAAATAATATTGCCTATTCATTGTTCTCAAATTTCACCCCCAAGCACTACTATTTTAAATCACTAGGTATTTGTATTTTTCGTTGGAAGTCCGATAATGACATGCATTCTCTTCATCTCTTATCCCCCGACCTTGCCTTTATCTCCAACCACATCCCTCCGGTGTTCGCTTTTCCTCGATCTCCGACCTCATCCCTCCTACCTTGCCATCCCTTCTCCTCCATCTCCAGCCCAACCACATCCCTCCTCCAGTGTTAGCTTTTTCTCCATCTCTAACCTCATTCCTCCTACCATGGCCATCCCTTCTCCTCCATCTCCGACCACAATACCTCCTGGTGCAATGCTCCGTCCAACGACAAGCATCGAAGTTGCTTCTCCAATGACCATCGTTGTCGCTATAACAACCATCAAGCCGAACATGCATGGGTATTAGATTCAGAGAAAATATAAGGTTTTAGTAGTTTATGTAGAGAATTTAGTGGAATACACAGATACGAACTAGACCCAACCCAGATTTGATGTCAAGAGGATCACGTACACTCTCTATGTAGAGGCCTCTGTACAAACCCAATAATCACAAAACTTGCATGTCCAGGATCTAGGTCAAGAATCTGGACGAGTTGAGATCAGGTCCGAGCTAGCACTACTTGGGAAAGCCCATTTGACAACGCCCCAGTTCACACCTTGCATACCATTCTTCTAATCTCTTTAAGCTTCCATCCTTTGTACGTTTGAAAGAAAAGGACCTAGCAGAATGGGTTTGTAGCAAATATTTGAATGAGGTCTTTCGCAGCTACCTCCCTAATTAAAATGAGATAGGTCCAGCTACCTCCCTAATTTAAAATGAGATAGGTCCATGGACAGATTAACCAACACTAACCTGCTGTCAAAACCCTAAGTTAGTGTCTACTTCTTTCCAAGATCATTTCACAAAGAGTCTTTCCATATGATTTGAAGGCTAACTAGCAGGTTGAAAACTACATAACTCATAGAAAGCAATGTAGATGCATAGAACGTAACAAAATATCATAATCCTATAATATGCTATAGAGTACAAGGACATTGACATTTCAGAGAATTCCCATCAGGATGAGTTAGATTCAAAATGAAACAAAATTACCCTATAGACTTAGACCTGCATAGGTAGGTTTGACCTGCAACAAAATAAATGCAATAAAAATACCAATATGAACAGGACATCCAATTTATCGTCGAGAACAATTGGAGTATAAACTATTGTGAAGCTTTTGAACATGGTATTTAGTACGAATTAATTCATTTCAGAACTCGTACAACAGTAATATTGTCAGGGCAGTATGGGTCCAGTACTCACAGGACAAGCATTATAAGGTAACAGAATTATAAATAATAAGTCTACAGTAGCATTCAAACTGAAGAGTTCCAAAGCGCACCAGCCTGCCCAACCTTGAGATTTTGAGTTCAGTAACCAGTTATTACTAGGTTCCTTGGTAGACAAGCCCATTTTCCTTTAGTCAATTCTCTATCAATGTCCTCAACCCCAATGGATACAACTAGGACCTCCAGTAAACACATCCTTAATGCTACTTAATGCTATAATGTGATTCCTCATTGTTCTCCATTCTGTTACGTCAATGATGTTTGATCATGGACCCAGTTTTACTACCCAAAACCCTAAACCATGTTACACCTTTTAACTCCATTTCTGTAAAATATTTAAGTTGCCAAGAAATCCACCAAGCACATAACATTCAAGAAGCAACTCCTTAATTCATCCACTTCCATACAACTATAACTACAGCAGGTGTTCACATATGTCTACTATTTTTCCTTTTTTCCAAATAGACCCTAATAACATAACACAAGCACTTACTTTGCGGAGTTATTGGACATATATTTCAAGTAGGGCCTCATATATCACTGAAACTGCACCAAATATACTAAAGGGTGTCCCACTACCACAAGACACCCACTTACACAGGTCTGAGGAGGGTCAAGATGTACGCAACCGTATTATATATGGAGAGGCTGTTTTCGTGACTCAAACTTGCATCCTCCAAGAAGCACAACAAGCATTAGACGACACCCTCAAACTGCACCAAATATATTATGTTCTCTAATTTGATAGTTTGTCAAAGCTTTATGTTCCTGGTTACTTTTGGTTTTCTTATTGATGGAAGTATATAGCATCTGCAAAAAAGTGCATAATGATAGTTCTCATGAAGTACTCTCATGAGCATCATGATAAAATCCAAAGAGTAAAAGTAGTTTGTGTTGACCCATGGCATAGCCGCATAGTCCCACCGTAACTACATGTTCACTAGTCTCGGCATAGATGCTTCTGACATTAGCCAGTGTGCACCATACATGTCCATTATAACTTCAACAAACCCTTCATATGCACTATGTTCCTCCAAGACACCAAATTAGTTCTCTTGGCAATCCGTATGATTTTCTCTATAAAAATAAATACCACTATAATCATAGTTCCTCGTCTCTGTCTTGTACCTAAGCTAACAAGTCACATCCAATTGTCGACCATGCACCTATGGACATCACCTTAACTTATAGATAAACCATAAGAATCTTTCACTTATTTGACATTTCCTAATATTCGAAGATCTCGGTACATGGAATGTCTAGCCACAATAACCTGCAAACTCCTATGAATTTTCTAAGCGATAAATGCTCTATCTAATCTACTGTATTAAACTTTGGTGCCGTCTCCAAACTCTTTACTGTATTAAATGAGTTGCAAGCATGTGATATCTACCGAGACCACACTATATGGAAGCCTTGCAATAACAAAAGCGACTTGAATGACTATTCGTAATAAGTACAAACCATATGGTAGATGAATCCGGAGTAATACCGAAAAAATATCCCCCCGGCCTAAGCAAAGATGACACGTTACGCAGAAGGCTCCCCGCTCGCTCCTCGCTCTCGAAACACAGCTGAAAACACAAAATTCATTCTCAGCCACTGCCATCAATAACCCAAATCTCAACATCATCAACTCAACTTGACTCACCTGCAAGTGCTGCAAGCAGCAGACGACGTCAGCGGGCTTGCCCTTGTCTTTCAAATGGGCCTCAAGATTTTCCTACCAAAAGCAATCAATCACTGGAGTGTCCTGCATAACCAAAACAAGAAAAAACGAGTCGAGAAAGTGGACGGGGGCTCTCACGGTGCAAGGGTCGAGCTCGAGGAACTCGGCGGTGTAGGGCTTCGTCTGGCTCTCCCAGGCCTCGAGGGCGTCGGCGATGCCGGACGACGGCACGTCTGTTCGAAAAAACCAAACAAAACATGAGAGTAAGGAAAATTTGACACGGGGACACGGTGCTGATTTTAGGGTTTTTTTTGGGGGGGTGTTATGGGTTTGCTTGCCGATCCCGATGTAGTGGCCGATCTGGGCGTCCTCCCACTTGTCGGCGTCGGCTCCGGCGCCGGAATAGAGGTCGCAGACCGTGGCGTAGGGGGAGACGAAGATCCTGATCAGCGCGGTCTTCGCGAACTCGTAGAGCCGACGGTGGAACGGCTCCGTACGGACGAGAGGGAAGGGGAGCGGTGGCACAGGCGGCGGCGGTGCGGCGGCGGAGGCCGCAGGCATCATCATGTCTGGATAGGTTTGAGTTTTAGGCAGAAACTGTAGAGTTTTGAAGGTTTTAGGCTGGGCTTGGGTGCAGCTTCATTCGGACTGCTCTTAATTAGAGGGCAACTCCGACGGGCTAAACCTCCGATCGGGTAAATTCCTTAATACGTTAGGGCCTCGTTTGGTTCACGGAAAGGAAATGCATTCCTTTGTATTTTCCAGGGGAATGGAAAAGTATGATTCCTGTCACATTTTTTTTCCGTTGTTTGGTTGGTGCAGGAAAGGAAAGCAAAAATATAGCAATGTTCCAATAATATCCTTACATATAAAATAAAAATAACATTATGAAAAATAACATTAATGGTAAAATAAGCAATAACACATGGTTACTTTTGTCATAACTTTTGTAATAAATGTTGGGAAAGGAGGAGGGAAAATCAATCCCATGGGTCATGAGTGGAACCATATTCCCTCCAATTTTTCCCCTTGTGAGGAAATTGATTCACAAGTTTGTGGTTACCAAACAAAGGAAAGGAACAACTTTCCTTTCCTACTTCCTTGAATCCGTGAACCAAACGAGGCCTAGGTGAAGGTTGAAGTTCCGCGATCGAAATCCGGTTAAAATATTTGAACCCAATTAAAAAGATTTTTTCTTAGGGCACCACTATTATTGCTTGGGAACAGTCCAAAAATATTTACAAATATTACAAATTTGCCATCAGCTTTTTTTTACTTGGAGGCAGTCCAACATTAGGTATAAAGACAACTTTTCTAATTTTTTCCTCTCCCTCCCTCTACTCTTTTTCTCTCTCCATCAACTCTTTTCTTCTCTCCCTCTACTTTTTTCTTCTCACCCTACATTTATAGGTTATAGAATTAAACCCTAGTCCAAAAAATTTCCAAATTCGTCTTCCTTTCTTTTCGAGAATTATCTCCAAAAAAATTCTCCTATCTCAATCATGTTTGGCACAAATTTTTTTCCAAATTTGTCTAAGATCAGCTACCAAAAAAAGTTTTCACTCATACTCAAAATCAGAAAATATTAACATAAATATTAGGTTTAGAATCACTTTAGGGTTCATGAATGAATTTTTCGAACATGATCTCACATATTTCTTGAAACCATAACCTTAGAACACGACAAATCGTTGTGGCCGTTCGGCTGCTACAATCGTGGCTTACAACATTTAGACTGTCAGGGTTGTGACAGTCCTAATGTAAAGTAGGACTGCCAGACTTTCTGTAATCCTACATTAAGTTAGGAGTGCTAGGCCCCTGACAGTCCTTACTTAATAAAGGACTGTCAGGGTGTTGGCAGTCCTGTATAAAACTCTCTGTGAAGATACTTCATCTTCTTCCATACGCTGCTCACTTTCGAATCTAGGTTTTCTCCTCAAAAATCTTCAAAAACTCGTCGAAAAATTTCGGAAAAACCGAGACAAACGGCAAAAGTGTTAAAACGGAGGTCCAAACATCATTTTTTGCGATTCTAAAATTTCAAAAGGCCGTCTAACGAAGAAGCTGTTAATCTCAGGCTCCTCGAAGATACGCTCATTTTGAGACAAACCGGACCTCGTTTCAACCTCCCAGTCAAAAGTTATGGCCCTTCAAAGTTTCAACTGACCATAAAATGTAGGAGAATGGTCATTCTCCGTGTTAGAACACGAAGAATGTTAATTTCGCAAGAGGGTGACCATTCTTCGTGTTAGTAACATGGAGAATGGCATTCTCCGTTTTATTTTACACGGAGAATGGGCATTCTTTGTGTTAGTAACACGGAGAATGACATTCTCCGTGTAATTTAGCACGGAGAATGCCATTCTCCGTCTTAATTTACACGGAGAACCATTCTCCGTGCTAAATTACACGGAGAATGGCCATTCTTCGTGTAATTTAGCACGGAGAATGGTCATTCCAGTGTTAAAAAGTAGGAGAATGGTCATTCTCCGTGTTAAAAACACGGAGAACGCCATTCTTCGTGTTAAATAACACGGAGAATGGCATTCTCCATGTTAATTTACACGGAGAATGGCCATTCCCAGTGTTAAAACGTAGGAGAATGGTCATTCTCCGTGTAATTTAGGACTGCCAGGGGGTGGCAGTCCTATTTGTAAGTCTCTGTGATGAGAGTTTTGAAACTCTCTATCACAGAGAGTTTCAATTAGGACTGCCATCCCCTGGCAGTCCTATACAAATAAGAACTGCCAGGGTGCTGGCAGTCCTAATTGAAACTTGCTGTTACATCAAGTATCAATTAGGACTGCCAGCACCCTGGCAGTCCTACACTTAAGTAAGACTGCCAGGGTGCTGGCAGTCCTATTTATAAGTCTCTGTGACAGAGTTTCAGTTTGAGGAGCTCATCACAGAGTTTTATAAATATGACTGCCATCCCCTGGCAGTCCTACACTTATGTAGGACTGCCAGGGTGCTGGCAGTCAGCAAGTTTCAATTTGGACTGCCAGCACCCTGGCAGTCCTACTTAAGTGTAGGACAGTCAGGGGGTGACAGACCTAATTGAAACTCTCTGTGACAGAGGATTTCAATTAGGACTGCTAGGACCCTGACAGTCCTACATAAGTGTAGGACTGCCAGGGTGCTGGCAGTCCTGCTACTAAATCAAGAATATCAGGAATTGGCCAACAACTTAAGTTTTCAAACGTAAATAACAACTACATATCAGACAACTACATATCCAACAAGTACATAAATAACAACATAAATCACAACTACATATGAGATAAAATATCCAACTTCAAAAAAATAACATAAGTGTCAACTACATATCCTTCAAAAGTCTGCCCAACAACTTAAGTTTTCAAACAACAAATATATCCTTCAAGTTTCAAACAACAAAAATATCCAGATTACATCCAACTAATGATTATTCCACATCCAACTACATATCATGTCGGGCCTTTGAACGAGACTCCCTATTATTCATGAAGGGGAACTCGACCACGTCGTCGATGCGATCAAGCTCGTTGGCGACCGCGACACTAGTGTCACTTTGGCAACCTTCCCGGAGTGTCTGGGCCAATTCATTTACCTTTTGAGACTGTAAATGAAAGTATAAGTGAATTAAGTGTACAACATGGAAATCTCGGTCTAATTACAAATACAGAACTCACCATCCTCACCAATCCAGCATACAAGACGTTTTTGGAAGGAAGAGCTCCAATTACTCCGACGGCCACGGGACCCGGGTTTGTAGGGTTCGACAACTTAGGATGTCCGAGGATTAGTGGCCGGAGGACTTGCAGGATAACGTACAGTTATTAAATAATAGAAACAGAAATAGGACATGCAGTTACCCCCCCCCCCCCCCCCCCCCCCCCGCGCATATGAGCATCATGCAGTTACCCACCCCCCTCCATATGAGCAACATAGAGTACCAACCCTCCCCCCTCCAATTTCCACCCCCATATCTCATTACAATAGGACTGCCAGGCCTGTGGGAGTCCTAATGTAAAGCAGGACTGTGGCAGTCCTATTTTACATTAGGACTGCCACAGGCCTGGCAGTCCTAATGTATTCAAACCCGACTGTTGCAGCCGAACGGCCAAAACGAGATGCTTGTTTGTTGTCTTCTAGGGTTAGGATTTCAAGATAAAATATGGGTTTGTCGTGTTCAAAAATTCCTTTCATGAACCATAAAAAAATTCTAAACCTAATTTATCAAAACTTTTTAGAGAATTAAAATATTCTAGGGTTTGAATAGAATGTACAAAATTCTTGAAGAAATTAGGGAAGAACGTACCTAGATTTCGGTTGCTTCGACTTGCGTGTCATCTATTCGAATCTACGAATGTTGTTGAAGAAATCTTGGTGGAGGAATTGGGAGTGGGGTGGTGGAGGAGAAGAAATTAGGGTTTTGGGAGAGGGAGAGGAGAGTTCTCTTTTTTTTTCTTTTGGTGGAGAGAGAGTGTAGAATGGATTATGAGAAAAATGAAGGGTTTGGGGGTTGGGGTGCCCCCAGCAAATTCTCCACCTTCTTGGGCTGCCCCCAAGTAAGGGTTGCCCCCAGCAATAATGGGGGTGCCCTTAGAAAAAACCATTAAAATTGGATTGTACTAAGGTTCTTGTGTTAGATTAACCAAAAGAACCCGAAATTATATATATATATATATATATATATATATATTATATATCTATTATATATATATAAATATATATATATAGATATATTTTTTTATTTCCCTATCTAATATAATCTAT
>JANAVB010019796.1:657058-708587 GCA_029216955.1 Iris pallida | reverse complement strand
CAATAGGGGTGGGACAGGAGCTAAGCCCTAAGGGGGAAGTGGCTCGGGATACTGAAATCCAGAATTTCAAAAAAATTTGAAAATTTGAAAATACGCAAACGAGGGGGGGAGGATTTGAACGGGCTCTCACCGTGAGAGGGGGGAGTGAGGCGCGCAGCCCGATGCAGACGCGTTGACCGAGGTGGGGGCGCTCTGCCCGAAGGGAGGGCGCACGGCTCGTGGAGCCTCGCCCCCCTCCCCCGTGCGGCGACCGGAGCAGCGGCTCCAGCGGAAAGCGAAAGAGACAAGGGGGACGGACGATGGAGGGGGGAGAGGCGGGGAGACGTCCTCCGGGTAGGGGCAGCGGCAAGGCCGCTGGGGGGAGGGAGCCTCGACCTCGACCGGTGGCCTACCACCAGCAGAGGGGGGGACCCTCCCGCTTACGGCGGAAAGAGCACCGTAAAGTCCTAGCGGGGGGCGGACGGAGCGTCGTCGTCCAACGCCGGGGAGACACCGCCGAGGGAGCGTCGTCGTCGTCCGCTGTCGCTCGCCCTCTTCCCATTCTTATAGGGTAATATATATATATATATATATATATATATATATATATATATATATATTAATATATATATATATATATATATACCCCCCATTCTATTCTGTAAAGGCTCAAAATGCCACTGCTGCGTGGAGCACTCTTCGGAATCGGTAGATGACGTCCTCCTTTTTGGGAGCTGGCAACTAGATCTGGTCCAATCTTCACAATAGAATGAGTCTCATCCCTCTGACTGGGGGCTTCCACGATCTCTTGCAAGCTGGGGCTGCTCCCACGGATATTAGATTGTCGTAGCGCCGGTTATCCGGCCCAACAATTTGGTAGCGGATCGTGACATATTTTTAGTGGGTGGCCCATGAAGGTCCCGACTAAATTGTTTGGTTACGTCATTGTACCAAGCGTGCCTGCAATTAGGAACTTAAGTTACTAGACACACTAGGAATGACGCTTAGAACACCTAGAGGATTACTAGGATTGCAACATAGGAATCACACATCACTCATATGCTCGCTATTACATTAGATTTTCTTGTTATGATTGTTTTCCTAAAAGTCCTTATAATTCTTTATTTATTAGATGGTGCTCACCCGCTCATCCCAGTATGCCACACTTGAAAATGGCACACTTCCCATCCATCGGTTGACCAGTTGACCGATGCACCTCCACCTCCACCTACCATACTCCCCCACTCCACAAATCTACAAACCCAAATGCCTCCACCACCTTCCACATCACAGTTCCAGCAGGACCCGATACTCCCACCACCACCTATTACTATACCTGCCCAGGCTTCCGTCACTCTCGACGGGAACCAACTATTCACTCTGATCCAGGGGTTCCTAACGACCCATCAGGAGCAGACCACCCTACTCTGTCAGAGCATGAGCTTTCTGAGGAGCGTACCGTGGTCCCACCACCGGTAGAGCCTCGACAGAGAGCGGGAACAATCAAGGACTTCATGGGTCTGAACCCCAAGGAGTTCTTAGGGACCAAGGGCATCGTAGTAGCAGATGACTGGCTAGACTCGGTAGAGAGAAGCTCCTTGGAGCTAGGTTGCCGAGTGACCTCCAGGTCGAGGCAGCGGATTTCTGCTGATAGACTTGGCAGGAGTTTGGTTCCGGAATGAGCCGCTATTCGCGAGAGGGAAGGCCACTCGGGATCAGTTCAAGACCCAGTTCAAGAAGAAATTCTTCTCAACCACCGCTAGGGTAGCAATGGGGATACGATTCCAGAACATCCAGCAGGAGAACCATTCTGTTGACGAACAGCAGAGTTTAGTCGTTTGAGCCATTTTGCTCCTAGTCTAGTTGCAGACCCGGAGGACATGACGCGTAGGTTCTGCCATGGTCTAGTTCCAGACATTGGCATTCTTATAGTGGCAAATGGTACGACTGACTACTACCAGAGCTAGAGCTGGGCCGGAGCATAGAGGAGCGTCTTCAGTCTTGCAAGAGGCCGGCTTCTGTACACCTTGAGGGACCCTCCAAGCGTCAGGCTTTCCAGTCGAGAGCACCGGTGCCGCACCAGCAGACATACCGTCCTCCCGCACTATATCACCCGACCCCACCAGTTAGAGCCCCGAGACCCCGGCAGCAGAAGGGAGGTGTGTGTTCTTTCTGTAAAAGACCAGGCCATGACGCTTTCGTCTATAGGAAGAGGTTGGGGGCAGTGTTTAGCTTGTGGGTCTACCACCCATCAGCTTCGAGACTGCCCAGTAGCGAGGGTACCAGGTGCCGGACCACCATCTAGAGGACCCTCGCTTTTGACTCAGCAGCAGAGGTTTGGGCAACATCTGCAGCAGCAGAAGGGACCCCAGGGGGAAGGCTTATAGTCTGGCTCTTGAGGCAGAACTGAAGCAGGTTTTGGAACCATATTATTTGGCTGATGTCATCACAGGTCATGTTTATTTGCATACTTTTCTAGCTCTATGCTTGTTTAATTCCGGTGCATCATATAGCTTCCTGTCATTAGAGTTTTTGCATAAACACCACTTAGTAGCTACACCTATCGAGGAGATGAGTAGAGTAATGACGGGAGGCGGACTAGTGCCCATTAGAGCTATCTATCGATGCTCTATTACTATAGCTGGGAGAGAGTTTAGGAGACGATTCTTTGTGATGCCACTCCCCGGGTATGATATCATATTGGGGATGGACTGGCTTAGCTATGCTCACGCAGCTATAGACTGTCATGAGGGTAGTATTCTGTTCAGTCTCCCAGGTACAGCACCATTTAGTGTCAAAAGGACAGGGCCGGAGATCAGCCTAGAGTTGAACTGTTGTGCGATAGTTGGGAGTTGGCACCGCCACACCCTATCATTAGTGAGTTTATGGATGAATTCCCAGAGGATCTTCCAGGACTTCCGCCTGACAGAGATGTGGAGTTCACTATAGATTTAGTACCGAGTTCATCACCAGTATCCCGGGCTTGCTATAGAGTGAACCCCAAGGAGGCCGTTGAGATGAAGGAGCAGATTGATGACCTGTTGAAAAAGGGTTTCATTCGATCTAGTACTTCTCCATGGGGAGCGCTAGTGCTCTTTGTGCCTAAGAAGGATGGTACAGTCCGGTTGTGCATTGACTACCGGGCATTGAATACCATCACCATTAAGAACAAATATCCTCTGCCTAGGATAGATGATTTATTCGACCAGTTGAGTGGAGCGAAGGTATTTTCCAGGATAGATTGAGATCCGATTACCACCAGGTGAAAATCAGGGCTATAGACATCCAGAAGACGATGTTCAACTCGAAGTACGGGCAGTACAAGTTTTTGGTGATGCCATTTGGTCTCACAAATGCGCCAGTTGTCTTTATGAACTTGATGAATAAGACATTTCACCAGTATCTGGATAAGTTCATCGTAGTATTTATCAACGACATCCTGATATACTCGAAGACGCCGGAGGAGCACGCAGAGCACTTGCGGACAATTTTGGGGATTCTGAGACAAGAGAGGTTGTATGCCAAATTGTCGAAGTACGAGTTCTTTTTAGACCGAGCGGAGTTTCTCGGTCATGTAGTTACTGGAGAGGGAATCTCGGTGGATCCCAGGAAGATTGCTGCCGTTGAGACGTGGAAGGCTCTGACGTCAGTTTCAGAGATCATGAGCTTTTTGGGTTTAGCAGGCTATTATAGAAAGTTTGTCCAGGACTTTGCTAGGATAGCTGAACCCATGACAAAACTGATACGAAAGGACGCAGAGTACTTCTGGTCAGAGGACTGCCAGGCAGCATTTAAGGAGCTGAAGAGGAGGCTGACGACCGCTCCAGTTCTGACATTACCTCCAGGGTCTGGAGGTTTCACCATTTACAGCGATGCTTCGGGGAAAGGGGCTAGGATGTGTCCTACAGCAGCATAGGAAAGTGATTGCTTATGCATCTAGGCAATTACGGACTCATGAGCGAAACTATTCTACCCACGACCGAGAGTTAGATGTGGTGATCTTTGTACTCAAGTTGTGGAAACACTACTTATACGGAGAGCGTGTGGAAATCTTTACCGACCATAAGAGCTTGAAGTATGTGTTCACGCAGAAAGAGCTGAACATGAGGCAGAGACGATGGTTGGAGTTGATGAAGGACTTCGACATCGATTTACAGTATCACCTTGGGAAGGCAAATGTGGTGGCGGATGCGCTGAGCAGGCATCCGATGGCATGGTATCTGATGATAGATCGGCATGTATGGGAAGACTGGAGAAGCTCGGTATAGAGATGGTTCAGCCAGGATCAGTGATACAGATGATGGCGCTAGACATCCAGTCAGGATTGATGAAGCAGATTAAGGAGGCACAGTCTACAGATGAGAGCCTTCGCAGACTTTGAGCCCAGGCTTTAGCTGGATTGCTAGATGACTTCACCGTAGCAGAGGATGGATCCTTGAGGCATAGCAGCCGGTTGTGCGTGCCGAAGGGAGAGCTGATAGAGGCAGTCTTACAGAAGGCGCACCGATCTCGATATTCTATTCACCCGGGTGCCAACAAGATGTACCGTGCCGTGCGGGAACATCTTTGGTGACACGGGATGAAGAGGGATGTGTCACGTTTTATTTCGAGATGTCTAGTTTGCCAGCAGGTTAAGGCGGAGCGTCAGAGGCCAGCTGGTCTATTGCAGCCATTACCCATTCCCGAGTGGAAGTGGAAACACATTACGATGGACTTTGTCTCAGGGCTTCCTCGTTCCCAAGGAGGGAAGGATGTCATTTGGGTCATCGTTGACAGGCTGACGAAGTGTGCGTACTTCATACCCTTCAAGGTGGGCCTTTCCACCGAAAAGTTGGCTGAGCTGTACATGCAGCAGATAGTTTGCTTGCACGGAGTACCAGTGAGCATCGTGTCAGACCGAGATAGCAGATTCATGTCCCACTACTGGAGGAGCTTGCAGGAAGAGTTGGGCAGCCGGCTCAAGTTCAGTACAGTACCACCCACAAACAGATGAACAGTCCGAAAGGATGATACAGACACTAGAGGACATGCTGAGGACTTGTGTGCTGGACTTTGGCAGATTATGGGAGAGCCATCTGCACTTGGTAGAGTTTTCATACAACAACAGCTACCAAGCCAGCATCGGTATGTCTCCTTTCGAGGCACTATATGGACGACGATGCCGTATACCGCTCTTTTGGGATGACATTGGGGATAGAGTTATGCTTGGGCCAGAGATGATCACGGATGTAGCAGAGAAGGTCGGAATGATCAGAGACAGGCTCAGAGTCGCTCAGGACAGATAGAAACACTGGGTCGTTCGAGATACTTGGCAGGATCGGAGAGGTAGCAGGCTCAGAGTCGCTCAGGACAGGCAGAAACACTGGGCCGTTCGAGATACTTGGCAGGATCGGAGAGGTAGCTTACAGGATTGCACTTCCACCCAATCTAGCAGGAGTTCACGATGTCTTTCATGTATCTCAGCTGAGAAGATATATTCAGGACCCCAACCACGTGCTAGATCATTCAGAGTTGGAGATCGGACCGAGCCTTGCAGTTACTGAGCAGCCAGTGGAGATATTGGACAGGAGAGAGAAAAGGCTGAGAAACAAAGTCACACCCTTAGTACGAGTAGCTTGGAGCCGTCACTCTCCGGGTGAATCTACTTGGGAGAGGGAGTCGGACATGAGGGAGAGATATCCTTACTTGTTCGACCCAACAACCGCGAGGGAACCACCCGTTCCCGCTTGATACCTTAGAGGTTAGTCTTAATAGTAGCCTTAGTCATTCTTTGCATTACTTGTTATATTAGAATATTTGTAGAGTCTTCTATCCTTGTGAATTTCGAGGACGAAATTTTTCAAGGAGAAGATTTGTAAGCCCCTAGTTTTTAAATATCAATTTTATAAATTTAATTAGCATTTATATCTTTAAAATAAATTATTATAATTATTAGGAATTTTTCTAGAATTTTTAAATAATTTTTAAATAATTTTTAAAGCTAAATATATCATTTTGTAATTATTTAATATTAATTTGTAATAGTTTTAATTATTTTAATCACTATTTGCAATATTCGAATTGTTGTGCAAATTAATTTTTGCACAGAGCAACAGCGGGGGTGTATATGCAATTTGGAAATCTGCATTTAACAAGGCGGTTGGGTTTAGTTGTAATTATCGATTTGGAGGGGGGGTTTTCTGCAAAACCCTAAACCCGATCACCGCCTTGTCGTCATCTCCGGCTAACCCCGGCCAAAACCCTAATCCTAATCTAAAACCCTAATTTGGTCGACCTTTTTCCCCTATAAAAGCCTCTGACCCCAAACCGTAGACTCCCTACGACCGCCCCAACCACCACCACAGCGCCGCCCAACCCTATTTTCTTCCCCGACGATCGCCGAAACCCTAGATCTACCCTAGGCGCCGCCCCAGACGTCGTCATCCTCTCCAACCACCGTCGTTCGGTTCGCCTTGACGAGATGAACTCGACTGAATTTTCTCAGGCTGCCCCGACTTCTCCTCCGTCGTGCAACGCCCCCGAACGCCACCGCCTCTCGGACACGTACGTGTCTTCTAGTCTCTCGTGTCGCATTGTGTCTCGTATTCACATCACTGGACTTGCCAGGACACGAGGAACCCAGTGACGGGCATGGACGCGGCTAGTTCGAGTCGTGCGTGTCGTGCACGTCCCGAACACAGGACTCGACCCATCTTTGTGTCCTTAACTGTCAGGACACGAAGTATATGTTATTGGGTTTAAAACCCATTAACCAAAACCATAATAAAATTAACCTAAACCCTATCCCTAACAGCTAACCCGAGCTGACCCCCTGGCTAGCCCGAGCGTGTTAAACCCCATGTCTCCAGGCCGAGTTCGAGCCCCCATTTCGTTTATCTTTTTGTTTTTGTTTTTATTTTATTTGCTATATATATATATATATATATATATATATATATATATATATATATATATATATATATATATATATATATATATATTTATATATATATATACTGTATGTGTATATATATATATTTTATATTTAGTACAGTATGTGTATATATATATGCTGTATGTGTATATATATATATATATATTTTATATTTAGTATTTTTATATGTATATGTATATTTAGTACAGTATGTGTATATATATGTATATGTATATATATATATATATATATATATATATATATATAATATATATATATATATATATATATATATATATATATATATAATAATAAATATACATATACATATAAAAATACTAAATATAAAATATATATATATATATACACATACAGTATATATATATGTACAGTATGTGTATATATATATACTGTATGTGTATATATAAATATATATATATATATATATATATAATATATATATATTATATATATATATATATATATATATATATATATATATATATATATATAAATATATATATAATATATATATATATATATATATATATATATATATGTATAATAAATATACATATACATATAAAATACTAAATATAAAATATATATATATACACATACAGTATATATATATATATATATATATATATATATATATATATATATATATATATATATATATATATATATATATATATATATATATATATATATATATATATATATATATATATATATATATATATATATATATATGAATATATTTGTTGTATATGTATATTTATATATTTCAAATTCAATTTTGTGCAAAATATCATTATGTGTAAATTCACAAGTTATTTTATTATATAATTTTATGACTTGTATATTTTACCACTTTGAAAATATTTATATATATATTTGAATTCATGTATTTTATAAATCATGGCCAATTGGTGTCCAAACTGTCACGACCCGCACCCACTGTGAGGGTACGAGTACGTAACAATGTCCATCCTACGCCTCAGTGTCGGCGGTAGAACGCTGTCCTAGGTCAGTCATCTAACAATATAAAGATACCTGTACATTATATACACTCTGAATGGAGGTGACATAGCAATACAGTCTCAATCACATCTAAGGTAGAGTACGATAAAAAGATAGACAGATATGGAACGAAATGAATCCACAGAGATACAATCAGATAGAGGTCTAAGTGTCTAAGATGACATCTCCATAAATATCAGATAAAACAACTCCCAGTACATATACAATAATGTATCAATGAGAAAGACAAGGTAAGAGTCTAAGCTAGCAGTCTAAACCACTGGTGGTAGATCCTCTACTGCAATTGGGTCCAAATCACAAGTGTTGTCTAAGCTGCACCATAATGTGTAGACACCAGAGCCTTATCATTCACTGTAAAATTTTCAACAGGTCCAGTCAGGACAGGAGCGAGCACAATACATCTCAACAGATCATAGCAGGTTAGAAAATATAATCATGCAGTAGAGTAAGATACAGGAAATTGAAAGAAAGTACAGAATGTAAATAGAGAGAGAACTGTAATAGAAATATCTACTATAAATAGAGAACTAACAGTGGCTAGTGAGTCAGAGTACAATATAGACATGTAAATAGCATAGGAGATTCTGGGAACTATACTATGGAGTGATTATGGGAACTACACTACTTGGATATTATTCACATGTCTACTTCTACTCCCCGTACCCCAATCAATTCCCAAGGATCCAGCCAGGTTATGTTACGATCCATGCAATGGCCCACAAGGGGTGATACATGGTAGGCCCATAAATGGGTAATTCTGGTAATGCCCATAAATGGGTGATTCAAGGAAGACTCTGTGATCATGAGAGTACATGTCACAAGTGATCAATGAACCATGAAGCATAGTGATACACAATGTAAGTGAAACGCACAGAACATGTAGTATCCGATGCTCCCTGAGGGGATAACATCTCAAGAAAGGATCCATATAGTACTAATTCGTGTTACCAACGTGACAACATCAAGTAAAGTAATCTAAAGCAGAAAAATAATTCTAACAGGATATGAAATGATCAGAGAATGTACTCGCCTGTATCCTGAGTATCTGAAGAGTATCTACTGTCCGAGGAGTGGTGTCTATCTCCTATAGAACAATACAAGTCACAACATGTCTAAAATGATGAAATAGACTGCTACGATGCATATACATGCTGTCTAGGTCAAACTAGACTAAAGTCAACACTTGGTTAACTCCAGTCAACTATACTAGTCAACTAGGTCAAACTAGGTCAAGCCTAACCCAAGCAAGTCTAACAAGTCTCACTAGGCCTAACCAAGCCTAGGCTAGCACTCACACAATCACAAGACAATATGAACCACAACAATGCATAATATAAAATAGATAATATATATAAATACATACCTTATACATACATGCATATCCACATTACATACATATTTATATATATAGGCATATGTTACATCATGCATATTTACATAGTTACATAGATATATATATATATTAATGCACATTTACATACATACTTTTATACATTATATATGTTAACATTCATTACAATGTATTATATTTTACTTATACCTTTGATTGATTGATTCATTCATATATGACATTCATTCATGCATTTATACATTCATTCATATCCCATATGCATGCATATTTCAGTTCAGGCATTATATCCATTCACATATCATTAAGTTGCATAAATATACTTATTTTTATTACATACATGTCATTCATGCATATTACATACTTACATGCATCTATACATTATATACATTGTATACAACATGTAAAAATAGAAGAGGGAAAAAGGGGGAAAAAACTGAAAAGGAAAGGGAAGGGAAGGAAAATGTAAGAAAAAGGGAAAACAGTGGACATATACATGCTTGCATCATATGTTCTACATTACCATACATGCTATCATTGTATATTGCATTATATTATTTATATATTATGCATTCATATCTATCATTACATGTATACCTTGCATTCATATCTAGCATTCATTATATACTTTCATGCATACATTGTATATCATTCTTTCATTCATGCATTTATGCATTGCTTACATACATTATATTAATTGCATTCCTACATGCTTGCATTCAACCATATATATAAATTAATGTAAAAAGGATATATATATCATATATATATATCATTTCATTCATCTAACATATCATGTATTACATACTCTATATTCATTTAATATCCATACTACATAGGCTCATAGGTTACATAAAATGCATATATCGTATATTTACTCTTCTACTTAAAATCAATACTGTACCAATTGGGCCTCTATTAAATTCTAGGATTAAAGTATGTTGTAGCCCTTCGTGTTAGCTTTCCGAAACTTTAAACTGATCGCATTTTCGTGTCCGGAAGCTCCCAAAATCGCAAAAATACCGAAACACGTTTGTCTTTCATACAGCTGACACTCAAATAATTCTATAGAAAGTTACAGAAAGAATTTGGCTTATTAAAATATATATTTGGAAAGCTAACTTCGATACGGTTATTTTAAAAAACGAAAGATAAATCGGAGTTCTAAGCTAAAAGTTATGACATTTCTAAGTTGCTTTGGTTAATAAAAACGTGGATGAATATTATGACGAATTTGAGTTGTTTTGGACAAAAGAACACATATAGGCCAAAATACTTGGATACAAACATAGGTATCCAAATGAAACTCATTCTAACCATCCTAACTAAGATCAATCCACTCTCTAACCATTCTAAAACTGAATTTAAATATCTATTTAAACTATTATCATACATACATACACATGGGGTATCCTAATTTGGGATCTATCAAGTAGGACACAAGACACATATCTAAAATCCTCAAGAGAGCTCCAAATGGCTTCAAATTTGAATCTAAATGGGACACATGCATGAGGATGGATCCTATGGATTCAAAACTAATTTATATGCAAAGAAAATCGATTTAGAGGATGGGTTTTACCTATTGGGAGTGGAATCCTAATGAAATCCTTTAGGACACGGCTCCGATACGAAGATCCCTCAAAGTGGACACTCCTCCTTGCACTCCTCTTCCAATCCTTGGTAGCATCTTTCCCTTGGAGAATGGGAATGATTGAGGAAATGTTTGGTGAAGGAATGATTTGATTTGGAGATCAAATCAATGGGAAGGCTCTCTAAAATTAGGGAAGAACAAAAGGAAAATAAAAGAGGCAAGATTGTAATGAATGAAATGAATCATTCTCCCCTAAAGGTGGCTGCCATAAAGTGTCCATTAGGGATAATGGGAAATATCCTAATTGCCCCTCTCTAGTCTCATATGGTTAAGTCTAGACTAGGTTCAAGTTTGGGGTCAAAATGATCTAGTTTTGAGTCTCTAACTTAACCATTCTAACATGATAAAAAATTAGTTTAATTATCTAACTTAAATGTTGGGTCTTGTGAGCCATGCTTAACTTAATATTAGGTTCCATCTAGAGTTTAAGCTACCCGGGTCACAATACAAGTCGGAACGAGACGAAACTCAAACCCGACTAAACAAATCCAATAAAAACAATATAAAAAACATAAAATTTTCCCAAAATATTAAAATATGAAAAATAACCAAAATCATAATACATCAATTTAAATATTATTAAAATAATCTAAAATTCACCAATTAATCAAAATTCTAAATAATTCAAAAGTCACAAAATGACCAAATACCCTTAGGCTAAAAAGTAAAAATATGAAATTCTAAACACATGATTAGGTCTCAATGATCATGATTAGTCTTCTAGGTCATGCATGACTAAGGTTACACTATCAAAATACCAATTTCACATATTACCATTTTAAATAGTTTTAAAATAACTAAAAATCACCAAAAATCCTATCATGACTAAAATCTAATATTTTAATGATTTAAAATACAAAAGTTCAAATTACCTTCATTTGAAAAACTGGGTGTTACACAAACCTAGCATGGGTTTTGGGCCCAATTGTGTCTAATACATTCAGAGTCTGTACAAGTCATATTGGACTTGATTCATGGCTTTGGGTCCCGTATCTGGACTTCGGTTCAATTTCGAATACATGGACAAAATAGTAATTAATTAATTAATTATTTTTTCGAAAAATTATTACTTGCTATTTTTGAATATATATATATATATATATATTAAGTGCTGTAAAAATCTGGGAAAATTGTATTTAGATTCTATGTTAATTTAGCTAATTTAATATAATTTTTTCAGCATTTAATAAGTACTTTTGGCATTTTATAAAAATAGGAAAACAGAACTCATTTTCAGGATGCATATGTTTGCTGATTTTTAATAAATACCTATGTGGGTTTATAAATTCCAGAAAAATTAGAATAAATTTCTATAATTAACAAGGATCATTTTGGTACTTTATTTTATGTAAAATTGAGCTTTTTGTCTATCTCAAAAATTGTTGGAACACATGTACAGTCTGATTTATTTATTGAATAGTTACGACTTACAATGTTTTGTGTTGTTTTGAGTTATTGTAATATTAGACCTCACCCTACACTAGTGTACAGGCCCTAAAAAGTTAGTTTGGATATTGTGTCACCCCACATTGGTCTCCTATGCTAAAGTCATCATTTGGCTAGGTGTCCAGTCAGAAAGTCGTGTCACTCAACTAGTGTCTTAGTGTTTAACATAGTATGAAAACTAAGTTTATGTATTATTTCTACAGTGACGAGTCACTAGACATCTATAGCATTTCTGTTACTACCTTGCTTTGCTAAAGGCAAGTACTTCTACAAACTTTACATACTGTTACAACAATAAACTATGATCCAACCATGTTAAATGCTGATCCTTGGGGTAGCAAGTTAGATCTTCACATGTTGTATTACTTTCAGTCTCTACCATGCTTAGGACAGTTTTTATATCTCTCACATGTTTAAACAACGGGTTAAGGGAAAACTGTTAGTAGAGTACGTGATCATGCCCCCCTTCTCCGTATGTATTTATCGCGCACGGTAATATTCTATATGTAACTTTGCCATATGTTTTGATCCCGCGTTTGTGTATGGATATACACCGATGCCGTTAGTGCACGTATGTGCATTCCAGAAAAATTAATATGTATCGCTGTACATCCTATTTACCTATTGACCGATCACGTACATGCTACGGTTTTAAACATTAAAACAAACATATGATGCCATGATAGATTATAATATAATATGATTCAGGTTTATTACACTCCTGTTCATTTCATATTTCGTATATTTAGTTTGCTAGAATCAGTACTTGCTCCCGTCCTAACATGATAACGTTGTAGGTATACTTACTGAGGAGGAGTTGCTTTGTGATTCCTATTATGGAGTTGCTGTCGAGGACCAGGCTATACTTTACGAGGATGTACCTGCGGGGAAACTCGTCTAGTTTGTTTGTTTACTTGGGACTTTTTGAGAGTAGTCATGTATTAGACTTGTAACTGGACTTGTATCCAATTTTATATTATGGACTTGTACTTGGAACACATATTTTTATATACGAGACGACTTTTGTGTTTGGAACATTTTTGACTCTTTATTACATATAAAACTGTTAGCACACTTTAGTCTTATCTTGTTATCTTTAGAACAGCTTACTGCGTTTTATCCCAAGCGTAGGCTGGACATGACTCGGCCCGGCCCAACAATTTGGGTAGCGGATCGTGACAGACTTAGTCCATATCGTTTGAGTTGCATGAGAGATAGAAAACGGACGGACGAGTAGGCGCTGCGAAGAATTATTGCGATCGGATGCGCAACGACTTGATGCAATGCATGCATTAGATGGTTGATGAGAAACTTATGGAATCAAAGTTACGATTTTGAATCATGTCGTATGCAAAGGTGTTTGGGAAATGATCACGTGTTATGGAATTATGCATACAAGAAGGATTTTGGAAATAGATGCTAAGATTTGACCAAGTCGTGTACGTGGCTTGTGTTTGAGGATTTAAGTGGAACCTGTTAGCTTTGCTCGAATTCTCTACCATTGTGCTTGGCTGAAATACATATATTAGTGGATGCCTAAAATATGTGTATGATCCAAACTCTATGGTATACCGAATTCATTTAAAACTGCAGGAAGGGATCGAAAAGTGTTAAAGAAATTGTACGAACGCTAGAGACGGAAACACGATAGTGAATCGAATCTATGATGAGTAAATCACAGATTATAATTTTGAGCGGTTAAGAGAAACGCGTGGATTGAGTGTTGGCTTCGGTTCGAGGACGAACCTTGTTTATAGTCTTATATTATGTAATGCCTCGCACCGTACGGTGTATTACGATAAGTCGTTGACTCGGAGAGTTACATTGACCGATGAAGTATCGATGCGAATCGATGTAAGAGTTACATTAATCTAAAAGAAAGCTTTGAGTCGATTCGAATCTATAAATCGAAGCGATGCAACGCATAAGTTTGATTCGAAAAAATATCGACTTTAGTTGATTTCGTATGCAGGCTATGCTTTTACGCTGGATTATAAGAGGTCGATATTTTGCAACGGTGTCCGCAAAACCAAAATATTGCCTCACAATGAACTAAGGCATGGGCACAGTAGGCCGAATTAGTCGAGTAGCTCAACGGAATGGCTAAGTCAGAAGAGTTAGTCGTACAATGAAGTTATAAAATTGAGCTGCATCGACTCAACGAAACGACAAGGCGTATCGACTTAAGGTGGGCGGATTCATGACCCTTCTCCCCTACTCTTTCATGCCTAATAAAATATATCTTGTATGCGAGTGTTTCTACCAAGTTGGCGAGCGTGAATTGAATGAATATAAGTATTAGTGAGTGTCGAACATTAAGATAGAACATTGAACAATCAACAATTGAGGCGACGTGCATCAAGTGCACGGGTCGCGGTAGGACATTGATGGTAGAACATTGGAAGGCAAATTGAGATGTGCATCAAATGCACGACTCAGAAAACATTGAATAATAGTCGTAGAACATTGAAGATATGGCATTGAGCGTGCATCCATGCACGGAGACTATACGAATGAGTTAGTAAGCGAATTGGACAAGTTGTAGTGCAACGCCACGGAACTGTCGGAATATTAAATGGTATGCTTCGTCTATGAAGCATGTAGTTGTGGCACAATTGTCGCAAAATTGCTATTATACGAATAACTCGAGAATAAAAAATTGAATAGATGTTGCATATTAGGGCAATGAGCATCAATATGGATGTATTGGGGCATAGTGTCATTGGAACTTGAGATAGACCGATGAAATATGATTATAGAACTCGAGATTGGTTGGAATGATATGACTTGCATGTTGTATGCACGTATTACATGGTCAATGGACTTGGATGGCCCGTGCAGGGGTGTTGCTTCCCTCGAACGGTTATGACCGGGGCACCGGAACTGTTCAGCCAAGGAGGGAATTATGTTTGATATTTATGGTGCACTTTATTAGGACGGGTTACGACCGACCAATGTTATGATAATCTATGATATCAATAAGTTTGGGATCCTTCGGATACTGGACTAGCAATTCGTACTGGTGCGATCGCCTGCTTATACATTGAGATATCAAGTCTATTACGGTGCGGAACACCGTAACCACTTTTATATAGATAGGACTGGTGGGCTAAGATTAGAATTGGGAGCAGGCGCAGAGCCTGCCACCCTTGTGATTATGCTTAAGATGATTGGTTGGCTGCATGATTCATTTTCCGTTGGCAGGCTAGGCAATTCAAGACAAAATGTGCACGATCACTATGGTTATCAATATTATGTGGCTAACAATATTTGTCGCAGGGACACGATACATAACACCATTATGCTTTAAATTTTATCGAGAATTGGATGCATGCTTTACTTCTTAAATCTTGCCATAAAACTGATCGTATGGCAATAATAGTAAGATCACCAAATAAAGATACATGCTTCACTAAATTTACTTAGTGTTGGTTTAGGCGAGTGGGTCTTGATCAGTACAGCGAGGACGAAAAGTACTGATCCCCTACCAGATTGCTCGTAGGTTTAGGATATGGTCTGCTCGTAGTAGAGCTTCTCTTGGATGCGCTGAGGCAAGGAAGTCCCACAATGTTTTAAGGTATGCGACCATACTGAGTTCGAAATACAACACAAAGATATTCGGTCAAGAGTCTGGATGTGCTATAGAAGACATGATGTATGGAACGAGATCCTTTATGAGATAAAGAAATCATGAGTGTTGTAAGCCAATTGGCATATTCCGTTGGGCGATTCAGTGCCTTTGTAACCTCAGTTCATTTATCAATAAAAGAGATTGTTATTATGTACTCTGTTTTATTCCGCTGCGAATGCTATCAATTTGAGATAAACTTATGCGAATCTGTCATCTTGCCTTGCACGAGCGCAATCTCGGCTCTGTAACACCCAGTTTTCTAAAATTGGGGTATTTTTAAAAATTTATTATTTTTATTATTTATTAATGGTATTTTAGTAATGATATAATTTTTGGTGATTTTTAGTTAGTTAAAACTATTTCTAAGTCACGACTTATGACTTTGTGACTTTACTAGTATAACCCTAGTATAAACCCTAAAGATTTCATAACCTAGAGACTAACCATGATCATGTGAGACTAGCCATAGGTTTGGAACATCAAATTAGGGCTTTTTAGCCTAAAGGGTATTTTGGTAATTTTCTAGGATTTATTTGAAATTATTTGTATTTATGTGTTTTTATTATTGTTTAATTATTGTTAAGTATCATGAGAGCCCCTAACCAAGTTTAGCCTAATCTAGAGATTAGTTACTAACCTAGAATGCTAAGGGGATAGATATTTGCATTGGTTAAAGTAGGGAAAATATCTTGATATTTACTTTATTGGATATTTTGCTTAAAACACTCAAAATATCAACCCATGGCACCAAAGTCTTTGCCTTCTCCATGAAGGAAAGCCAAAGACACCCCCCTTGCCATGGCCGGCCAAGGACCCCCCTAGCAGCCACACCATTCTATATAACCCCATCACATTAATTCATAATTATTTTACATGAATTTAAACCTAGAAAATTCCCATTCCTTCAAACCTCCACAACTTGGCCATTTTTGATCTAAATTCACTATAGTCTTTTGCATTGGGACCCTACAACATCAAGGGTACTAAGGGAGGCTAGCAATCAAGATTTCGTGAGCTTTGGGCATCACCAAGTGGAAGGAAGCACACCCCTCTTTATTGATTTTCCATTAGAATTGCACAAATAGGTAAATGCCCTAAAACCTAGTAAATACCCTAATTTTTCTTCATAAATGCATGCATATAGGTCTACCTAACTGTGGGTCAAGTTTGGTGAAATTTAGAGTTGGTTTGGTGTCCGTATCGGACACGTATCCTAGGCTATAAAATCTTGTTTGATGAAATGCCACAAAGGATTTGATTTTGTTAAAATGTAAAACAAATTATATATTTTGGTAGCCTTTAGCATGCTGATCACGAAACACCATGACTGAGCACGTTTCCATGCTGTGTCCATGTCCAAAATGGACACGAACTCACTGCACGAGGCTCGCGTGCGTGCCCTGCTACCACGTTCTTCGTGCTCACTGCACAGAGTACTAGGACACGTGAAATTTGACTTGGACACGGAGGCAATGTCTGCGAGCATGCCTCCAAAGTTTCATGTCGCATCGTGTCGTATCGAGTGAGAAATCTCACTCGCACTGGACACGCGCTGTCAGCGCACACGCGTGCGGGGGCCAACTTCGTGCGTGTCGTATCGCGCGGACACGTCACTTGGGCACCTCGTGGTGACACGAGCGTGTAGCCCATCATGTGGCAAACACGAGGACACGAGAACGAGATGTGTCGTGTCCTGTGTCACGAGCACGAGGCGCTCGACCGCGTGCACGACGCGGTCTGAACGCGCGTATCAGTCGCGTTTTCCACGACTGATATGGTCTTTGTATCATGTCCTGGAGTGTCGTGGACACGTATCAGTGTGTGGGTCGTGTAGCCCTATATGTGGGCTACACGTGTGCATGACCACGAGATGCGTCGTGTCTCGTGGTGTGTCCACGAGCGTGAGGAATGCGTACACGATGCTGTGTACGTGTGTGCGTATCAGATTTTACCCGATTTGGGTTTTGAGAGTTTGGACACATCAAATCGTGTCGTGGTGTCGTGTCAGGCCCCCTAGACACTAGAGGAAACTTGGAGCATCACTTACCAACCCTTGGGTTCGAACCTTAGTTGGGTTTTGGACATGAAAATGGGTTTACCCATGTTTCGAGTACACAGTGCACATATTCCAGATTTTGGGATATTTCCCAGTTTTCAAAAATGAGTTTCAAATTGATTTTTGTTATATTTTATACATGTATTTGTATGTTTTTAGTATATGAATACGTAGTATATGTGTATGTGTGTGTAGGTGAGATTTTAGGGTGTATACATGTATATACATGTGTATATACATGTATGTATATATGTAGGTGTGTGTGTGCATTTGTGTGTGTTGTGGGGACAGAATTCTGTTTCCAGAATTCTGGAACACCCCCCTTCCTGTCCAGTTCTCTATCACTCTCTCTCTCACTCCATTACACTCTCTCTCTCACTTTCTTCCCTCTCTATATATGTGTATATATATATTATATAAGGTAGATACCTATATGATGTTAGCTTATGGAACCTAGATATACTAGCCTATGGCTAATAGGGGGTTGCCCTATACTTGGCCTAATTGGCTCTTGAATGGTTGACCTAGATAGCCTTGTTGACCATGGTTGACTAAAGTCAACTATAGGTCGAACCTTGACCTAATTGACCTAGAAATGACTTGGATGTACATAGAAGGACTATTTGACTAAGGTTTGACTAAACCCTAACTAGATGATTAGGTTAACCATATGGATTATGAGGATAGTCCTACGTAGATTAAGATATGTATGGGGTTAAGTGAAATACTTAGAGGTTGTGTCATGGTTTGAGATTGTCTTATGGAGTATTGACTAGAAGTTGACCATTAGTCAAGATTGACCTAATTACCTTGTTGACTAGTCTTTGTTTGACCCAAAATCTTAGTTGGTCTAAGTTTGACCTAGACTTGACCCGGATTGATCATGTTGACTAGTAATTGACTAGTTTGATTAGAATGTTGACCAAGAGTTGACTTTAACCTAGATTTGACTAACCTTGACTTGTTTGACCTTGTTTGACTTTATTTGACTTAGTTTGATTCCCTGTGACCTAGTATGACTTCCTGTGACCTAGTTTGACTGTTGAGTTGACCAAGAATTGACTTTTGACCAGATTGACCTAGAATCATGTAGTATGCATTGTATACTCTATTTTTACCATTGTGGATACATTGTGACTTGTGTTGCTCTGATTAGGAGCCATACATCTCTCCTCAGGCAGTATATCCTCTTCAGACATTCAGTTATCAGGCGAGTACATTCTCTGACCGTTTCATACTTGCCAGGATTTATATTCTTGCTCTAGATTACTTTACTTGATGCTGACACGATTGTTATCACGGATTGGTACTATATGGATCTTTTCATGAGATGTTATCCCTCTCGGGAGCATCAGATACTTTTGTCACGTGTGTTTCACTTACATCATGTATCTCATGCTTCTATTATCATGTATCTTCATGTATCAGCTAGTGACTCATGTACTCTCATGATCACCGAGCCTTCATGAATCTTCATGAATCACTCATGTATCACCCATTTATGGGCTTATTACGAATCTTAACATAACCTGAATGGATCCTTGTGTATTGATTGGGGAAATGGGGGAGTAGAAGTGGACATGTGAATAATTCCAAAGTAGTGTAATCATGTGCAAACTCAGTAGTGTAATCATGTATAAATTCTAGCCATTCACATGCCTATCTTATACTCTACATTACTAGCCACTTACAGTTCTCTATATACAGTAGATATTTCCTTTACAGCTATCTCTTTTACTACATGTATCTTCCTTCAGCAGTTCCTGTATTTTACTCTATTGCATGCTTTATATTTCCTATCATACTATGCACTGCGTGAGATGTATTATGCTCGTTCCTGTCCTGACTGGACCTGTTGAAAATATTACAGAGGATGAGGATGAGGCCCTGGTGTCTACCTATTATGGAGCAGGACTAGATGATACTTATGTTGTGGACCCTCAGCAGGATCCACCTGCAGCTGAGGATGTTACCCCATAGTCTAGGCTAGTTTAGCTAGACAGTCATTTCTATATTATTATTTCGTCTCACATTCTGAGTTGTATTTTGAGATGTTGAGATGTATAGACCCTTAGACTTATTTTGTATATTGGGTTGACATTCTGGATGTTATGTTATCCTAGACACTTGGACTTATTTAATCTATGATACTGTTCTCTTGAGTTACTATCTATCTATCTATCTATCTATCTATCTGTCTTTCATTCTTCTACCCTAGATGTGATTGAGATTGTATTCTGTTATGTCACCTCTATTCGGAGAGTATATACTGTACAGGTACCTTTATATTGTTAGATGATTGACCTAGGACAGCGTTCTACCGCCGACACTGCGGCGTAGGCTGGACATACCCACTTCTCGTGCCCTTACTCTAGGGTGCGGGTCGTGACACATTTTTAGTGGTGGCCCATGCAGGTCGAGTTTATGTAGTGGTATTCGAACTAGAGTATCACTACAGCCTGTGATAGGATTTGAGGAATATGCTTAGTGAGAGAGGATACTCAATCACTGTTAGGATACTTTGAGAGATTCCGGGGATGACCTTTGAGAATCTCATTTTGAATTACGATTTAAACTCCTTTTCCCTTGATTGAATTTGAATTTGGAGGATTCACTGTAGAACTTTGAATCCTGGTGTTAGTTGATGATTTTGAAATTTTTGTAGTTGTTGATTCTAATTTCTTTGTGTTAGATTAACATCTTTTATTTTATGGTACTCAATCACATTTATGAGAAAACTCTCCTCTGTTTCTTACCATTTAATTCTCTTGCAAATTGCTTTCCCTTGAAATGGACTGTCCCCTTTAATTTTTGCATCTTGCTTAAACTCTTTCTACTAAACTATGCGGCTGTATCCCAAACCTTACTTACTCGACATTTCCTCAAATAAAGACTTTATTGAGACCTTCTAACCTTGATCATTGATTTGATCGAACCATAACTATATTCATCTAGTAGCCTATCTATCCCTAGGGCTGTGTTCCTAAATTATTTTTCTGGATTCCTAATTAATTTTATTCCATGCGTTAACTTGATCTTCTTTAATTTTTGCATCAATTGTCACGTCTTGAACTCCCACTTTCTATTCTAGATCATTGGACGTCCTTTACCGTGACTTGGATATTCGGAGTGTAATACTAGCTGTTACCTTCCAACAAACTTCACATATAAGACCTAGACTAGCCTACCTTCATGTAGGTATTCCATGTCCTACTAAAACCCGTCTCCTTGTACTCTATTTTCTTGATATGATTTTCTGGTCAAATGGCTAAACTATAACCTCTACCATGATACTAAACTAATTCTTATTTCAATTAGAGATCCACCTTGGCTCAATTCTTTCGACCTGGCATGTGATGGTGTTCTGCTTGAATCCTTAAATACTTAACCTTGTACCTTATCTTGAATGCTTGGCCCGATTGGTTAAGGATCTTGGACTATGTATCTTCTTTCATCATTTCCACCCTTACTTATATCTTATGCTACAAATTTATCCTTAATTTTACAAGCTTATCCTTTTCGAGCTTGATCATGACATATTTTATTGGGTGCGCACCCACTAACATATTGTCTAATCAGAACCGGCGCATGATGATCTGATCAACCTATTGCGTTTTGGTTCGCTTTTCATATATTAATCTACGTGGATGGAGACATAGTTAAACTTGCCCTAGAATCTTATCCGTAATAGCCTTGACAATTCTCCTTAGAATTATTTTTATCGCCTATGAACCTCGTATTCATATCCAGTTGAATTAAATTTAATCATGACCTGGATCTTCATCATTGGATGCTCGTGCTCATACTTGATTTCATTGAATTCCCATCTTGCCCAAATCTCGATTTATCCTGAAATTGATCAACTTAGATCGTGTCAAGACTAAAATCTATTTGTGATTGTTTGTGCCTAAATTTTCAATTTTTACCACTTTATGGAATAGTAAACCTTTTAATGATTTCTCAGTTACTTGTTAATGACCAATTTTCATATAGGATGGTAGACGGCCCTATAGCCTTGATGATTGTTGTTCCCTTACTTTTCTAATTGGGACACCCTAGATTGCTTGTACGTTTTGATACCATAGGACAGTCTTGATCTAGAATGACTAGTGCACCTAGATGAGACCACAGACTGTCCCATTTAACCTATCCCCTTGGTACCACTATTGCATCATAATTTCTGGTTCAATTTAGGTAACATAGACCTTTCCCACTCTAAATTATGATCATCGTAGGCACATTACCGTAACTTTTAAATTTGGAGCACAAGACTAGTTGTTTTCTCAAAACTAATTTCACATACATGACCTAGACATGACACTCTATACCCATGACCTTAGTAACCCACTCAGGCATACCATCGTGTGCTTCATTTGCTTAGTACGATTTTCCTGACCCGAGGCTCCATCCTGATTTACCCCAGGGAGTTACTTTTGATTTCGATTTGAATTAAGGACACCTTATGACCTAAAACTGCCAGCCAACTTTTGGACATGACCCAGTATAGGTCTACTACCCATATTTTACTTGTTAACCTTGTATGTTGCTAGGTAGTAGCTTCGACCCTGATTGTTGGAGGTCTGACCTAGGAGGAGTACGACCATCTAAATTTCGAGGACGAAATTATTTTAAGGTGGGTAGACTTGTAACACCCAATTTTCTGAAATTGGGGTATTTTTGAAAATTTATTATTTTTATTATTTATTAATGGTATTTTAGTAATGATATGATTTTTGGTGATTTTTAGTTAGTTAAAACTATTTCTAAGTCACGACTTATGACTTTGTGACTTTACTAGTATAACCCTAGTGTAAACCCTAGAGATTTCATAACCTAGAGACTAACCATGATCATGTGAGCCTAGCCATAGGTTTGGAACATCAAATTAGGACTTTTTAGCCTAAAGGGTATTTTGGTAATTTTCTAGGATTTATTTGGAATTATTTGTATTTATGTGTTTTTATTATTGTTTAATTATTGTTAAGTATCATGAGAGCCCCTAACCAAGTTTAGCCTAATCTAGAGATTAGTTACTAACCTAGAATGCTAAGGGGATAGATATTTGAATTGGTTAAAGTAGGGAAAATATCTTGATATTTACTTTATTAGATATTTTGCTTAAAACACTCAAAATATCAACCCATGGCACCAAAGTCTTTGCCTTCTCCATAAAGGAAAGCCAAAGACACCCCCCCTTGCCATGGCCGGCCAAGGACCCCCCTAGCAGCCACACCATTCTATATAACCCCATCACATTAATTCATGATTATTTTACATGAATTTAAACCTAGAAAAATCCCATTCCTTCAAACCTCCACAACTTGGCCATTTTTGATCTAAATTCACTCTAGTCTTTTGTATTGGGACCCTACAACATCAAGGGTACTAAGGGAGGCTAGCAATCCAGATTTCGTGAGCTTTGGGCATCACCAAGTGGAAGGAAGCATACCCCTCTTTATTGATTTTCTATTGGAATTGCACAAATAGGTAAATGCCCTAAAACCTAGTAAAATCCCTGATTTTTCTTCATAAATGCATGCATATAGGTCTACCCTAACTGTGGGTCAAGTTTGGTGAAATTTAGAGTTGGTTTGGTGTCCGTATCGGACACGTATCCTAGGCTATAAAACCTTGTTTGATGAAATGCCACAAATGATTTGATTTTGTTAAAATGTAAAACAAATTATATATTTTGGTAGCCCTTGGCATGCTGATCACGAAACACCATGACTGAGCACGTTTCCATGCTGTGTTCGTATCCAAAATGGACACGAACTCACTGCACGAGGCTCGCGTGCGTGCCCTGCTACCACGTTCTTCGTGCTCACTGCACAGAGCACTAGGACACGTGAAATTTGACTTAGACACGGGGGCAATGTCTGCGAGCATGCCCCCAAAGTTTTGTGTCGTGTCGTGTCGTGTCGAGTGAGAAATCTCACTCGCACTGGATACGCGCTGTCAGCACACACTCGCGCGGGGGCCAACTTCGCGCGTGTCGTGTCGCACGGACACGACACTTGGGCACCTCGTGGTGACACGAGCGTGTAGCCCATCATGTGGCGAACATGAGGACACGAGCACGAGATGTGTCGTGTCCTGTGTCACGAGCACGAGGCGCTCGACCGCGTGCACGACGCGGTCTGAACGCGCGTATCAGTCGCATTTTCTACGACTGATACGGTCTTCGTATCATGTCCTGGAGTGTCGTGGACACGTATCAGTGTGTGGGTCGTGTAGCCCTATATGTGGGCTATACGTGTGCATGACCACGAGACGTGTCGTGTCTCGTGGTGTGTCCACGAGCGTGAGGAACGCGTGCACGACGCTGTGTACGTGTGTGCGTATCAGATTTTACCCGATTTGGGTTTTGAGAGTTTGGACACATCAAATCGTGTCGTGGTGTCGTATCAGGCCCCCTAGACACTAGAGGACACTTGGGGCATCACTTACCAACCCTTGGGTTCGAACCTTAGTTGGGTTTTGGACATGAAAATGGGTTTACCCATGTTTCGAGTACACAGTGCACATATTCCAGATTTTGGGATATTTTCCAGTTTTCAAAAATGAGTTTCAAATTGATTTTTGTTATATTTTATACATGTATTTGTATATTTTTAGTATATGAATACGTAGTATATATGTATGTGTGTGTGTAGGTAAGATTTTAGGGTGTATACATGTATATACATGTGTATATACATGTATGTATATATGTAGGTGTGTGTGCATTTGTGTGTGTTGTGGGGACAGAATTCTGTTCCCAGAATTCTGGAACACCCCCCTTCCTGTCCAGTTCTCTATCACTCTCTCTCTTTCACTCTCTCTCTCACTCCATTACACTCTCTCTCACTTTCTTTCCTCTCTATATATGTGTATATATATATATTATATAAGGTAGATACCTATATGATGTTAGCTTATGGAACCTAGATATACTAGCCTATGGCTAATAGGGGGTTGCCCTATACTTGGCCAAATTGGCTCTTGAATGGTTGACCTAGGTAGCCTTGTTGACCATGGTTGACTAAAGTCAACTATAGGTCGAACCTTGACCTAATTGACCTAGAAATGACTTGGATGAACATAGAAGGACTATTTGACTAAGGTTTGACTAAACCCTAACTAGATGATTAGGTTAACCATATGGATTATGAGGATAGTCCTATGTAGATTAAGATATGTATGGGGTTAAGTGGAATACTTAGAGGTTGTGTCATGGTTTGAGATTGTCTTATGGAGTATTGACTAGACGTTGACCATTGGTCAAGACTGACTTAATTATCTTGTTGACTAGTCTTTGTTTGACCCAAAATCTTAGTTGGTCTAAGTTTGACCTAGACTTGACCCGGATTGATCATGTTGACTAGTAATTGACTAGTTTGATTAGAATGTTGATCAAGAGTTGACTTTAACCTAGATTTGACTAACCTTGACTTGTTTGACCTTGTTTGACTTTATTTGACTTAGTTTGGTTCCCTGTGACCTAGTATGACTTCCTGTAACCTAGTTTGACTGTTGAGTTGACCAAGAGTTGACTTTTGACTAGATTGACCTAGAATCATGTAGTATGCATTGTATACTTTATTTTTACCATTGTGGATACATTGTGACTTGTGTTGCTCTGATTAGGAGCCATACATCTCTCCTCAGGCACTATATCCTCTTCAGACATTCAGTTATCAGGCGAGTACATTCTCTGACCATTTCATACTTGCCAGGATTTATATTCTTGCTCTAGATTACTTTACTTGATGCTGACACGATTGTTATCACGGATTGGTACTATATGGATCTTTTCATGAGATGTTATCCCTCTCGGGAGCATCAGATACTTTTGTTACGTGTGTTTCACTTACATCATGTATCTCATGCTTCTATTATCATGTATCTTCATGTATCAGCTAGTGACTCATGTACTCTCATGATCACCGAGCCTTCATGAATCTTCATGAATCACTCATGTATCACCCATTTATGGGCTTATCATGAATCTTAATATAACCTGAATGGATCCTTGTGTATTGATTGGGGAAATGGGGGAGTAGAAGTGGACATGTGAATAATTCCAAAGTAGTGTAATCATGTGCAAACTCAGTAGTGTAATTATGTATAAATTCTAGCCATTCACATGCCTATCTTATACTCTACATCACTAGCCACTTACAGTTCTCTATATACAGTAGATATTTCTTTTACAGCTATCTCTTTTACTACATGTATCTTCCTTCAGCAGTTCCTGTATTTTACTCTATTGCATGCTTTATATTTCCTATCATACTATACACTGCGTGAGATGTATTGTGCTCGTTCCTGTCCTGACTGGACCTGTTGAAAATATTACAGAGGATGAGGATGAGGCCCTGGTGTCTACCTATTATGGAGCAGGACTAGATGATACTTATGTTGTGGACCCTCAGCAGGATCCACCTGCAGCTGAGGATGTTACCCCAGTAGTCTAGGCTAGTTTAGCTAGATAGTCATTTCTATATTATTATTTTGTCTCACATTCTGAGTTATATTTTGCGATGTTGAGATGTATAGACCCTTAGACTTATTTTGTATATTGGATTGACATTCTGGATGTTATGTTATCCTAGACACTTGGACTTATTTCATCTATGATACTGTTCTCTTGAGTTACTATCTATCTATCTGTCTTTCACTCTTCTACCCTAGATGTGATTGAGATTGTATTCTGTTATGTCACCTCCATTCGGAGAGTATATACTGTACAGGTACCTTTATATTGTTAGATGATTGACCTAGGACAGCGTTCTACCGCCGACACTACGGCGTAGGCTGGACGTACCCACTTTTCGTGCCCTTACTCTAGGGTACGGGTCGTGACAGGTTCGTACGACATCACGCCCCTGTGAGGACGATAATTCAAGTGAAATCTAGCAAGGACGAACGATTTCCCAGGTCGGGGCATGACAACAGCGATGACGAAGATGCAAGAAAAACTTCTAAAGCCCCTGAAGATACTACTGCCGACAAAGACTATCTAGAGAGTCTACCAAAAAAGATGAAATTCATGCCAGACCATCAAGTGTCTCTTATCATAGGTAATGTATTGAAGGGAGTAGGTACATGTTCTCTTAGTAGAGATATAGCTGCTAATGTTGCACTCATTTCTCAAGTAGAATCTAAATCAGCAGCAAATGCATTTTTAGATAAATTTTGGATTTTTGTCATACAAGAGGAATTAAGCAAGTTCGAGAGAATGGGAACTTGTTCCTAAACCTATTGGTCAATCTATAATTGATAGCAAATGCGTGTTCTAAAATAAACTAAATGAGGATGGACAAGTTCCATACAACAAAGCTTGTCTAGTAGCTCAAGGTTATAATCAAGAAGAAGGAATTGATTATGACAAAACTTATGCTCATGTTGCTAGACTAGAATCTATTTGCATGCTTTGTGCATTTACATGTTTTTACGATTTTAAATTTTTTCAAATGGACGTGAAAAGTGCATTTTTAAACAGTTTTATAAAAGGAGATTTTAGTGAAACAATCCCCTGGTTTTGAAGATTTTAAATTTCTTGGTCACGTTCTCAAGTTACGTAAGGCCCTCTATGGACTCAAACAAGCCCCTCGAGCTTGGTATGATCACCTAAGTTCCTTCATACTTGAAAATGGTTTTTCAAAATGGATAGTTGATACTACTTTGTTTATCAAATCTTCAAATGATGACATTCTACTTGTGCAAATTTACGTGGATGACATTATATTTGGTTCTACTAATGAACATCCATGTCAAGAATATGTTAAGTGTATGCAAAGTGAGTTTGAGATAAGCATGATGGGAGAGCTAAACTACTTCCTTGGACTTCAAATCAAATAAAACTCTCAGGGAACCTTCATCAATCAAGCTAAGTATACGAAGGACTTGCTAAAGACGTTTGACTTCGACAACGCAAAGCCTATCGACCAGCATAAGTATCGAGGTATGAGTGATAGTTTATTATATCTAACTGCTAGTCGACCTGATATTATGTTTAGCATTTGCATATGTGCAAGATATCATGCTAATCCTAAGGAATCACACTTATGCACAGTTAAGCGTATCTTTCGATACCTTAAGGGTACTTTTATGTCGGCTTATGGTATCACAAAAATATATCATTTGACCTAATTTGGTATTTTATTATTGATTTTGCTGGATGGAAAGTAGAACGTAAAAGTATCAGCGGTACATGTCATTTTCTAGAAAAACCTTTAGTCTCTTGGTTTAGCATGAAACAAAATTTGGTTGCATTGTCAACGACCGAAGCTGAGTATATCGCTACAAGTCTTTGTTGTGCACAAATTTTGTAGATGAAGGAAATACTATAAGACTATAATCTGTACTACACCAAGATTCCCATTTATTGTGACAATACAAGCACAATAAATTTTTCTAAGAATCGTGTATGTCACTTACGCACTAAACATATAGAAATATGTCATCACTTTTTATGTGATCACCAACACGGGGATATATGTTTAGAGTTTATTGACACAAATCATCAGTTGGTAGATATATTCACAAAACTATTGGCTGAAGATCGGTTCAACTATATATGTCGCGAGTTAGGTATTCTTGAATTTTCGAAAAATAATGCTTTATGTTCAGGAAAATACTTAGACTTTATTCAAATGATGTTTTTAAGTCAAAGTTATTTTTGGTACAAGCTGAAAGGGCCCTTCTGTCATACAGGTATAAATAGCCTGAAGTGACACGGTGTACTAGTTCTCGGATTACCGCTACCTGTGATCTGGCTCCTACAGCTTGTAAGCACCCTAATTTTTGGAAATTATTTTTATTTATTTTAGATAATTTTTTATTTATTAAAATAGATTTTATATTTAATTATGACTATAGATGTGCTTTTCCGTAGCTTTGATTTTTAGAGCATAAGAAGAGTCAATATTTCGAAACGTCCTTCATGAGTTTTAAAGTAGACAAGTCCCTCTTCATTTTGATATATCATGTTCCATCCAAACTTGTTCTCCAACATCCTTTTCACTTGGCACAACTTTGGGCCAATTTACGTCATTTGACCGTTTACCGTAATTTTAGACCTAACTTCCAACGTGAGTTCAGAACTCAACATCGATCAAAACCATTTGACCCAATATATAATTTTAACCCATTTTAAGCCTACGACACACATGCCAAGTATGTGCCACTCAATCGAGTTCACATGTGCTATTTATTTACGAATGGCATAGGAGACTCATTGGTTGACTTTTCGGGTTCGATTTGACTAGAATATATATATATATATATATATATATATATATATATATATATATATATGTGTGTGTGTGTGTGTGTGTATGTGTGTGTACTAGACAAAACCCTAGCCTAAAGCTTAAAACCTAGCGAGACCCAGAGCCCCGACTACACTGTCGACCACCCCGACCCTGAGCCCGTCCTGGGCTACTGCCGTCGGAGTCGTGCCGTCGACCGCCACCAGCAACGTGCGGCAGTAGCAACAGCGCCCACACCAGGGAGCACAACAGCAGCCTCAGGCCTGTTTTACGACAATTTTTACTTCTTCGTAGTTGGATGATTTTTTGATCCACCTTCACAGGTTTGAACACAACTCGACACTCTTTGAATTCTTTCAATTAGTTAAAATTCTAATAATCTAGATCGATAGGAAATTTTCTACAAAATCACGAGAAAAAATGTTCAAAATTGAACAGTAAACCTGTCCTCGTTTGGAAGGCCATTTTCTGTCAGGATAAAAGGTATTTTTGAAAACTACTTGAACAATCTTTTAAACAACCTATAGGGCTCTATAACCCCTTTTGTAGTTTCTGATTTCATTATTGATATGATGTGTAATCTATTTTCCAAAATTAAGAAAATTAGTTTTCCAAAACAATAAATTCTAAAAAAATCTCGATATGAGGTCTGTCCCGACAAACAAGGCGACTTTGTCGCAACCTGAAGGCATTAAAAGGTGCTATGTGTGTGGGCATTGACGAAACTCGAATTGGTTGTGTATGTGCGACGAATTCGAGATGTATCGATCGAAAAACGTCGTATCGGCCACTTTGCAAAAACTCGAATTACTTCGTGCACGTTTGTCACCTCACGACGAAACTTATGCCACTGGACTCGTATCATATTTTTGGTCCTATGAGCCAAGTTTTGTCTGATTCTGAGAAGGTCGACCGGAACGCTATTTTGGTGGGCCCACAATCTGACTCAACAGACGATTTTGTGTACGGCTCATCGAAATCCAAAATTGGACATACCATTAGGTTTGTATCGAGAAATTGGACTTGTAAGTTTATAATTTGTCGACTTTAGAGACCATAGGTTCTGGCACACATTTTGGTACAAAACGGGTCCAACGATGGATATTATTTTAACCCAAAATAACCGTTTTGCCCCTGTGTCTAGAATTGGACGTATGGATAGTTAAACTTAGACATTCTATTTATGCCAAAAATGTTGGTGAGGTCTGTTTCAACATCCGGAGATGTTTGCAGAAGTTCAGCTTTCGTGGCTCACTAATTTGACTAGTTGCTTAGACGTGGACAATTTTACACCAGACAAGCACACATTGCCAAACTTTACAGTATTTACACATATTTTTGTAATGTTATTCTTTTCTGTCTTAATTGATTACATATTTCTTCTTATTCATGTTGTTATTTTCTAGTTTTATGTGCACATAGTTTGTTCCCATTTTCTATATAACTTGTCCTATTTTCTTATCTTGTTCATGTATGTGTCTTTTGATAGAACCGCTTAGCATATGACAAATCCCTTGACATTGACTCGGTTATGTCTCATGTACTGTTTGGACTTGACTTGACCTGAGATGAATTGATTGACTTGACTCATAGTTCTAGGTGAGGACCTTGTGATAAATTAAGACTATACTTGATCACTTTCTATTATGAGCCCCTACCGAGCTGTGATAAAGACTTACTATAGGTTGTGAGGCTGTGATCTATAGGACCGTGAGCCCCCACCGAGCTGCGGCTTACCCCGATTTACTCATAGTCACGTTTATTAGAACGATTCTCTATAGCATGCCATTTTCTTTGTGTTTCATTCTTGTATCATTCAGTCTTTACTTCTTGTACTGTTCACTGTCTTTCCTTGCATTTTATTACTGTCAAAGTAGGCTTGTATATTATGTGTCTTATTAGTCCCCTGAGTACCTGGTGATCTTTTTCAAGTTTACGAAGCTCATTTGTAGTTTAGATGGAGGATTGATGATTGCTTCTACAGTACTTCATGTATATATTTAGTTCATATCTTTTTATATTCGTCCAATATTATATTTTATTTTACTTTGACCATGTTGTTGTATAGCCTAGTTTTGTAAGCTTATTTATTCTTCAGAAGCTTGTTCAAGATAATTGCAATAGAGTCTGGTCCACTTTATTGTATATTGTCTTTTCCTGTTACTTGTAGGAATCGGTATGTTAATGCCTGACCAGCATTAGTATACTTAGTATATACAAGAGTTTATCTTCAGTGGATTGAGATATAGGTAGTTGTTATGACCTTGTAGTTTATTTTAGACAGCTTATACGTATTTGAGCTAGGGTGGAGTCCTCTCGATACGTAGCTAGCATGTATACGGTCTCCTAGTCCTACCTATTTTGGGACTGGGGCGTTACACAGCTAACCCAAAGTAATAAAGATTTATTAAATCAAATGAATATTAGTTTATAAGTTTTTATAAAAAACATAAAATAAATCATGTTTTATTAAATTCAGGCATACATAACTCGGCCGATTTTGGTGACCCCTATTCCAGAACCGATCCGACTGTTGGCCCACACTTATTTAAATTACATCCTTTCACAAACCCTCATCTTCCTCCTTGAACCACAACCGAAAACCCCTCTTCAAAACCCTAAAATCAAAACCCTAACCCTATAAATCTCAATCTTTAGGGTTTCCAACTCCAAGCTTTTGGATTCGAAGGTTTTTGGTGTTCTCTTCCAATCTATATTGTTCTTTTGAGGTAATTTTCTCACTTTCTTCTTCAATTTTTACTGTCTCCTAGATTTTCTAAGAAGAAGAAAGGAGACGGTGCTTCGACTTCGAGCCCATCGTATAGTCCTCTAGAAAGTCTTTTTAGTCCTCCTCCTCCATCCGATGAGGATAATTTTGATGGTACTTTATTTGTAGATCTAGAAACCTCTATAGCTTGGTTTGATGGCTACCATAAACGAGTTGTGTGTCCGAGAAATTCTATTAACTTTAATATATATTCGAAATACTGTTTAGCTTTATAAAACATCGGCCTACGTAAATTTTTGGAAATTGCTAATCCGATATACAAAAATGCCGTTCGGATGTTCTATTGCAACTTACAATATTCACAGGACATTATGTACTCATTTGTCTGTCGTATCAAGATAGAATTTGATGATGATGACTTGAGTGAATAGCTCCAGGTTTCCAACACTGGAGATGCTATAATTGACATCACCAAAGTCTAATTTGGTCCCGACTTAAACTTAGAATCCTTCAAGGATGCGATGTATGCTCCAAACCCCAGACCCCCGGGACGGCTCATGTCATGGTACTTGAACCAACACTTCTATGAACTCCATTGGATCATAATGGTATCTATCTTGTCCAAAATGGGATCTGTAAGCCCCCTAATTTTTTAAATTTATTTTTAATTATTTAATATGTATAATTAAATATTAAACTATATTTTTAAGTCAACAATGACTATATAAGTACTTTAAGGTAGCTTTGATTTTTGGAGCACTACAATTATCAATTTCTCAAATCTAGTCCTATCACCGTATTCTAGACAAGTCCACCTTTAGTTTGATGTATCATGTCTCATCCAAACATGTTCCCTTATGATATGTTTTTTATATACAACTTTAGGGTAAAATATTCTGTTTAGTCTATACCGTAAAATTTGACTAGTTTTCCAAATAGCATTTAAGGTCCAACTCCGATTCAAGTCATTTCACTCAATATATAATTTTGACCTATTTGGAGCCTACTATGCACATGTCAATTGTATGCCACTCAATTGAGTTCCCATGTGCTAATTATTTTTAAATGGTACCCAAGTCGAAACTATAGACATATTGGACTCAAATCGATCACAAAAATTCTACCAAACCAAAACTAGTCCAAGTAGGGTTCGTAGAGCCTTCTGGGGTGCGCTAACTTCTTAGAACTATTTTAGATTAATTTTTGTGTATTAATATGCAGCCATATTAATTAAATCTAATTTAAATCAAATCCTATAACCACTTTTCTAATTTGGACCCAATCAAATCTCTTTGAGATACACCTTTGATTTAAACCATCAAATCTGAACAAAATTCCACCAAACCAAAGCCAAACCCTCTCAAAAAATTTCTCCCTCACGTATCATGCATCCATTCTCTTTTTTGTGCATATTATATATATATTAAATATTAAAACCGAGTGCCCTCCAATTTCTTTTCTATTTTTGTACTTTCGTTTCTATCCGATAGAAACTCATCACTCCTACCTCTTTTTCAACCCTCCTACCATCTTTATCTCGACCCTAGACACCACCACCCCCGGTACCTTTTCGAGGAACCTCGGTCCCTAATTTGGTCGATACGAGGCACATAATGCACCCGAAGTCGACCGAACTTGTGCTGAATTTATCACAGCAAGTATGCTATTTTGCATCTAGGGTTTCGTATACTTCCCGAACTCATCTTTTCATGAAACCAAAACTAATAGAAAAATCTATGTGTCTATTTCATGTTTAATTGGCCATCCACACAGATCCAAACGGTTTGTCCGTGGCATCAACTCTACGACAAGGTATCCATAATAGACCAGATCTGTTGCGAGTAGATTTTTGACTATTTTTATTCAGATTTGATCTTTCTAATAATTTTTATAAGAAACTAGACATCAAGATCTTTCTAATGCATATCTTTTTGCTAAATTTTGAGTTTGTTTATTATTTATTAAAATTCTTGGCATCTTTTGTAACATCATAACTCCGGAAATTATGTGTTCTTTGTATCCGAAAGCCTTGATACTTCATGTACCTTTACTAAAATACTTGTTGTGCAAGGTTTGATAATAAAAACATTATTTTAACTAATTTTTGTAATTCTTCCAGAATTTAATATTTTTAATTATTTATTGTTTGGGACTCGATTAGTAGGCCAAATGTGGTATCAACGATATAGTTTCAACACGAAGCTATTGTGATTGTGTTTCCACCAACAAAATAATATTGTTAGTAATATAAAAATATTTAAACTTTTTCAAATGGACATGGAAAGTGCATTTTTAAACAGTTTTATAAAAGGAGATTTTTGTGAAACAATTCCCTGGTTTTGAAGATTTTAAATTTTTTGGTCACGTTCTCAAGTTACGTAAGGCCCTCTATGGACTCAAACAAGCCCCTCGAGCTTGGTATGATCGCCTAAGTTCCTTCCTTCTTGAAAATGGTTTTTCAAACGGGAGAGTTGATACTACTTTGTTTATCAAATCTTAAAATGATGACATTCTACTTGTGCAAATTTATGTAGATCACATTATATTTGGTTCTACTAACGAACATCTATGTCAAGAATATGTTAAGTATATGCAAAGTGAGTTTGAGATAAGTATGATGGGAGAGCTGAACTACTTCCTTGGACTTTGAATCAAACAAAACTCTCAGGGAACCTTCATCAATCAAGCTAAGTATACGAAGGATTTGCTAAAGACGTTTGACTTCGACAATGCAAAGCCTATCGACCAGCATAAGTATCGAGGTATGAGTGGTAGTTTATTATATCTAACTCCTAGTCGACCTGATATTATGTTTAGCATTTGCATATGTGCAAGATATCATGCTAATCCTAAAGAATCACACTTATGCGCAGTTAAGCGTATCTTTCCATACCTTAAGGGTACTTTTATGTCGGCTTATGGTATCACCAAAATATATCATTTAACCTAATTAGGTATTTTATTGCAGATTTTGTTGGATGCAAAGTAGACCATAAAAGTACCAGCGGTACATGTTATTTCCTAGAAAAACCTTTAGTCTCTTGGTTTAGCATGAAATAAATTTTGGTTGCATTGTCAACGACCGAAGCCGAGTATATCGCTACAGGTCGTTGTTGTGCACAAATTTTGTAGATGAAGCAAATACTATAAGACTATAATCTGCCCTACACTAAGATTTCCATTTATTGTGATAATACTAGCACAATAAATTTTTCTAAGAATCGTGTTGTCACTCACGTACTAAACATATTGAAATATGTCATCACTTTTTACGTGATCACCAACACGGGAATATATGTTTAGAATTTATTGACACAAATCATCAGCTGGCAGATATATTCACAAAACTATTGGCTGAAGATCGGTTCAACTATATATGTCACGAGTTAGGTATTCTTGAATTTTTAAAAAATAATGCTTTATGTTCAGGAAAATACTTAGACTTTATTCAAATGATGTTTTTAAGTCAAAGTTAATTTTGGTACAAGCTGAAAGGGCCCTTCTGTCATACATGTATAAATAGCCTGAAGCGACACGGTGTACTAGTTTTCAGATTATCGCTACCTGTGATCTGGCCCCTATAGCTTGTAAGCACCCTGATTTTTGGAAATTATTTTTATTTATTTTAGATGATTTTTTATTTATTAAAATAGATTTTGTATTTAATTATGACTATAGATGTGCTTTTTTGTAGCTTTGATTTTTGGAGCACAAGAAGCGTCAATCTTTGGAAACGTCCTTCATGAGTTTTGAAGTAGACAAGTCCGCCTTCATTTTGATGTATTATGTCCCATCCAAACTTATTCTCTAACATCCTTTTCACTTGGCACAACTTTGGGCCAATTTAGGTCATTTGACCGTTTACCGTAATTTTAGACCTAACTTCCAACGTGAGTTCGGAACTCAACATCGATCAAAACCATTTGACCCAATATATGGTTTTAACCTATTTTGAGCCTACGACACACATACCAAGTGTGTGCCACTCAATTGAGTTCACATGTGCTATTTATTTGCGAATGGCATAGGAGACTCAGTGGTTAACTTTTTGGGTTCGATTTGACTAGAAAATATATTTGGACCCTAACCTAGCCAACCCCACTTGGTAGATCCATATTAGGTTGCCATGACTTAGTAGAATTAGTTTGCATTTATTTTAGGATGTTATACAGCCATATAGGTTTAAATATAATTTTGTATATATATGATTATATTTATAATAGCCTATACTATATATATGGCCTTAGTCAAGGTTAAGTTTGGAGATGCATATATTCCAAGAAATTTGGCACGACTAGTGTAGTGGTGTACTTTGACTAGAATTTTGGCTATGCTAGGGAAGGTCTGGCCATATCTATGTCATATATATGAAAAACAGTCAAATGTGACATCCTTCATAAATACTAGTGTATATATATTTAATATATATAAATATTCTTATTATAAGATTTTTCTGGATTAATATGTGAACATACAGGTAAGTGTGAATTTGGGATATATAGATGTTGTTATTATTGTTATAATTATTTGTTAAATATAAACCCCCTAATTTTGTAGAATTTTTATTATATTTTATTAAATATTTTTAGTATTTTCTTATTTATTAAATAGCTTAGTAATTAATTATATGATTTTTTTGTAATAGCAAACCTAGCAAGTAAATATTATTTAACTATATTTGTTGCACAAGAGTTTTACCAAAAATATTTGATAGGTTATTTTTAAGTTTATAAATTTTTGTTGAATTTATGGTGTATTCACACACACACACACACACACACACACACACACACACACACACACACACACACACACACACACACACACACATATATATATACTCACACACACGCGCACACACACACACACACACACACACACACACACACACACACACACATATAAGAGGAAACAAAAGAGGAAAATAATGAATTGGTGAAGTTACTGTTCGAGGTGAATAACAACTCCCCAAAATACGCAAAGACCCGACACCCCCTCTCGTTATATATATATATATATATATATATATATATATATATATATATATATATATATATATATATATATATATATATATGAGGAGGGATCGGTATCCTCTCATTTTTTGCATCCTCAAGCATCCCCATGTTAACAATCGTTGGATGTTGTTTAAGTTATCTAATCTTAACCGTAGATTTGAACCATTCAAATCAATGGTAAAGATTAAATGACTTAAACAACATCCAACAGTGGATAGCATGGGGCTGCTTGGGGATGAAAAGACCGGGGATGTGGATCCCTCATATATATATATATATCAACGGTTAAGATTAAATGACTTAAACAACATCCAACGGTGGATAACATGGGGCTGCTGGGGATGCAAAAGATCGAGGATATGGATCCCTCATATATATATGTATGTGTGTGTGTGTGTGTGTGTGTGTGTACTAGACAAAATCCTAGCCCAAAGCTTAAAACCTAGCGAGATCCAGAGCCCCGACTACACTGTCAACTACCCCGACCCTGAGCCCGTGCACCCTGGGCTACCACCGTTGGAGTCTTGCCGTCGGTCGCCGCCAGCAACGCGCGGCAGTAGCAGTAGCGCCCACACCAGGGAGCACAACAGCAGCCTCAGACATATTTTACGATAATTTTTACTTCTTCGTTGTTGGATGATTTTTCAATCCACCTTCACAAGTTCGAACATAACTCGACACTCTTCGAACTCTTTCAATTAGTTAAAATTCTAATAATCTAGATCGATAGGAAATTTTCTACAAAATCACGAGAAAAAATGTTCGAAATTGAACAGTAAACCCGTCCTCGTTTGGAAGGCCATTTTCTGTCAGGATAAAAGGTAATTTTGAAAACTACCTGAATAATCTTTTAAACAACCTATAGGGCTCTATGACCCCTTTTGTAGTTTCTGATTTCATTACTGATATGATGAGTAATCCGTTTTCCAAAACTGTGAAAAATAGTTTTCCAAAACAGTAAATTCTAAAAAAATCTTGATATGAGGTCTGTCCCTACAAACAGGGCAACTTTGTCTCAACCTGAAGGCATTAAAAGGTGATACGTGTGTGGGCTTTGACGGAACTCGAATTGGTTGTGTATGTGCGACGAATTCGAGATGTATCGATCGAAGAACGTCGTATCGACCAATTTGTAAAAACTCTAATTACTTCATGCACGTTTGTCACCTCACGACGAAACTTATGCCACTAGACTCGTATCATATTTTTGGTCCTATGAGCCAAGTTTGGTCTGATTCTGAGAAGGTCGACCGAAACGCTATTTTGGTGGGCCCACAATCTGACTCAACAAACGATTTTGTGCACGGCTCATCGGAATCCAAAATTGGATATACCATTGGGTTTGTATCAAGAAATTGGACTTGTAAGTTTATAATTTGTTGACTTTAGAGACCATAGGTTCTGGCACACATTTTGGTACAAAACGGGTCCAACGATGGATATTATTTTAACCCAAAATTACCGTTTTGCCCCTGTGTCCAGAATTGGACTTATGGATAGTCAAGCTTAGACATTTTTCTTATGCCATAAATGTTGGTGAGGTCTGTTTCAGCATCCGGAGATGTTTGCAGAAGTTCAGCTTTCGTGGCTCACTAATTTGACTAGTTGCTTAGACGTGGACGATTTTACACCAGACAAGTACACCTTGCCAAACTTTATAGTACTTACACATATTTTTGTAATGTTATTCTTTTCTGTCTTACTTATACATATTTCTTCTTATTTATGTTGTTATTTTCTAGTTTTACGTGCACATAGTTTGTTCCCATTTTTCTATATACTTGTCATATTTTCTTATCTTGTTCATGTATGTGTCTTTTGATAGAATCGCTTAGTATATGACATATCCCTTGACATTGACTCGGTTTGTACTATTTGGACTTGACTTGACCTGAGATGACTTGATTGACTTGACTCATAGTTCTAGGCAAGGACCTTGTGATAAATGATGACTATACTTGACCACTTTCTATTGTGAGCCCCTACCGAGCTTTGATAAAGACTTAATATAGGTTATGAGGCTGTGATCTATAGGACCGTGAGCCCCCACCGAGCTGCGGCTTACCCCGATTTACTCATTGTCACGTTTATTAGCACGATTCTCGACGGCATGCCATTTTTTTGTGTTTCATTCTTGTATCATTCAGTCTTTATTTCTTCTACTGTTCACTGTCTTTCCTTGCATTTTATTACTGTCAAAGTAGGCTTGTATATTATGTGTCTTGTTAGTCCCCTGAGTACCTGATGATCTTTTCAAGTTTGCGGAGCTCATTTGTAGATTAGATGGAGGATTGATGATTGCTTCTACAGGACTTCATGTATATATTTAGTTCATATCTTTTTATATTTGTCCAATATTATATTTTATTTTACTTTGACCATGCTGTTGAATAGCCTAGTTTTGTAAGCTTATTTATTCTTCGGAAGCTTGTTCAAGATAATTGCAATAGAGTTTGGTCCACTTTATTGTATATTGTCTTTTCCTGTTACTTGTAGGAATCAATATGTTAATGCCTGACCAGCATTAGTATACTTAGTTTATACAAGAGTTCATCTTCAGTGGATTGAGATATAGGTAGTTGTTATGACCTTGTAGTTTATTTTAGACAGCTTATACGTATTTGAGCTAGGGTGGAGTCCTCTCGATACGTAGCTAGCATGTATACAGTCTCCTAGTCCTACCTATTTTGGGACTGGGGCGTTACACAGCTAACCCAAAGTAATAAAGATTTATTAAATCAAATGAATATTAGTTTTTAAGTTTTTTTTAAAAAAACATAAAACAAATCATGTTTTATTAAATTAAGGCATACATAACTCGGCCGGTTTTGGTGACCCCTATTCCAGAACCGATCCGACTGCTGACCCACACTTATTTAAATTATATTCTTTCACAAACCCTCATCTTCCTCCTTGAACCACAACCGAAAACCCCTCTTCAAAACCCTAAAATCAAAACCCTAACTCTATAAATCTTAATCTTTAGGGTTTCCAACTCCAAGATTTTGGATTCGAAGGATTTTGGTGTTCTCTTCCAATCTGTATCGTTCTTTTGAGGTAATTTTCTCTCTTTCTTCTTCGATTTTCAATGGCTCCTAGATTTTCTAAGAAGAAGAGATGAGATGGTGCTTCGACTTTGAGCCCATCATATAGTCCTCTAGAAAGTCTTTTTAGTCCTCCTCCTCCATCAGATGAGGATAATTTTGATGGTACTTTATTTGTAGATCTAGAAACCTCTATAGCTTGGTTTGATGACTACCATAAACGAGTTGTGTGTCCGAGAAATTCCATTAACTTCAATATATATTTGAAATACTGTTTAGCTTTATAAAACATCGACCTACGTGAATTTTTGGAAATTGCTAATCCGATATACGAAAATGCCGTTCGGATGTTCTATAGCAACTTACAATATTCATAGGACATCATGTACTCATCTGTCTGTCGTATCGAGATAGAATTTGATGATGATGACTTGAGTGAATAGCTCCAGGTTTCCAACACTGGAGATGCTCTAATTGACATCACCAAAGTCCAATTCAGTCCTGACTTAAACTTAGAATCCTTCAAGGATGTGATGTATGCTCCAAACCCCAGACCCCCAGGACAGCTCTTGTCATGGTACTTGAACCAACACTTCTATGAACTCCATTGGATCATTATGGTATCTACCTTGTCCAAAATGGGATCTGTAAGCCCCTAATTTTTTAAATTTATTTTTATTTATTTAATATGCATAGTTTAATATTAAACTATATTTTTAAGTCAATAATGACTATAAAAGTACTTTAAGGTAGCTTTGATTTTTGGAGCACAACAATTATCAATTTCTCAAATCTAGTCCTATCATCGTATTCTAGACAAGTCCACCTTTAGTTTGATGTATCATGTCCATTCCAAACATGTTCCCTTGTGCTATATTTTTCATATACAACTTTAGGGTAAAATATTCTGTTTAGTCTATACCGTAAAATTTGACTAGTTTTCCAAATAGCATTTAATATGCAGCCACATTAATTAAATCTAATTTAAATCAAATCCTATAACCACTTTCCTAATTTGGACTCAATCAAATCTCTTTGAGATACACCTTTGATTTAAACCATCAAATCTCAACAAAATTCTACCAAACCAAAGCCAAACCCTCTCAAAAAATTTCTCCCTCACGTATCATGCATCCATTCTCTTTTTTGTGCATATTTTATATATATTAAATATTAAAATCGAGTGCCCTCCAATTTCTTTTATATTTTTGTACTTTTGTTTCTATCCGATAGAAACTCATCACTCCTACCTCTTTTTCAACCCTCCTACCATCTTTATCTCGACCCTAGACACCACCATCCCCGGTACCTTTTCGAGGAACCTCAGTCCCTAATTTGGTCGATATGAGACACAGAATGTTTCCGAAGTCGACCGAACTTGTGCTGAATTTGTCACAGCAAGTATGCTATTTTGCATCTAGGATTTCGTATACTTTCTGACCTCATCTTTTCATGAAACCAAAACTAATAGAAAAATCTATGTGTCTATTTCATGTTTAATTGGCCATCCACATAGATCCAAACGGTTTGTCCATGGCATCAACTCTACGACAAGGTATCCATAATAGACCAGATCTGTTGCAAGTAGATTTTTGCCTAATTTTATTCAGATTTGATCTTTCTAATAATTTTTATAAGAAACTAGACATTAAGAGCTTTCTAATGCATATCTTTTTGCTGAATTTTGAGTTTGTTTATTATTTATTAAAATTCTTGACATTTTTTGTAACACCATAACTCCGAAAATTATGTGTTCTTTGTATCCAAAAGCCTTGATACTTCATATACCTTTACTAAAATACTTGTTGTGCAAGGTTTGATGATAAAAACATTATTTTAACTAATTTTTGTAATTCTTCCAAAAATTTAATATTTTTAATTAGTTATTTTTTGGGACTCAATTAGTAGGCCAAATGTGGTATCAACGATATAGTTTCAACATGAGGCTATTGTGATTGAGTTTCCACCAACAAAATAATATTGTTAGTATTATAAAAATATTTATAAATATTTTCTAGAAATTAAATTATTATTTTATATTAGTTATAAATTATTTTTACAAGAAGTTGGTACTATATATGTTGCATGGTGTTGTACCGACATCATGACAACTAATGGGTATCGATATTAATCTAGTCTATATATGATAAGTCATTAGAAAGTATTAATAATAGAGTATTATTATAGGTTAACTTGGAGGGAGTAACGAAGACATCAAGTTAGTCAAGCATACACTCAGACAGCGGTTGCAGGCAACTATACCTTGCCGAACTGTACAGTATTATTTGCAATCATTCTAGTTCATATCTATTTCTTTCTTATACTATCACATGATTCTTTTACATGTCTCGTGATGTTTTCTTTACATGTTTCTATATATGCTACTTGTATGTTCTTCTTGTGACGTACTTGATTTATGCTACACTATACTTGATTATACCTGTGTTCTTGTGTGTTGATCTTGACTTTATTTGATTACCTATATTTGTCTTGACTTGACCTTGACCTGTTATTAGACGTTGACTAACCACCTCGTTCGTGAGATCCCATCGAGTGCGAATGAGACTTATTATAGTTAGGGAGTCCCCATCGTCCTACTGACTATAGGACTGTAAGCTCTCATCGGGCTGTAGTTACCCCGATTTACTTGTAGTCACGTCTAGTACCACATTTCTAGTATGGCATGCCACTGTCTTAGGTTCCTCGTGTCTTAGGTTTTTGTGTCTTAGTCTTCTTATGTCTTAAGTTGATTCTTTCACAACAATGTTTTATTTTCTCTGTATATTTTATACTATTACATTCGGTACATTTTTATGTATCTTGCTAGTCCCCTAAGGACCTAGTGATCTCTCCAGGTAGTTAGTCATGCAGAGCTGGTCCGCAGATCATGGAGGTATGGCTACATCCAACTCATGTATTTTATTATGCTTTCATATTGTGTCCATTACTTAGACTCTGCTCTTAGCTTAGTTTTGTAGACCCATATCATTCTTCAAGTCTAATCGAACATATATGTTATTAGGCTGCAGACCATGACATATACAGTTCATTCTTGATATTTATTCATCATGTGGTTTGAGATAGATATTAGTTGATTTGATAGATTGATTCAGAAAACTAATAAAGCTTATACATACTCGAGCTGGACAGGAGTCCTCTCGATACGTAGCCGGCATGTATATGTTCTCCTTGTTCTACGTATTTTGGGCTTTGGGCGTTACAGGATTTACCGATGAGATCATGTATTTGGAGTTGTCTGCTATGTATCACATTCACTTTAGGATTCCGTTTAGTCTTTCCAAGACCATGATGACAGATATGTTCAACTGCAAGAAGGTCGGTCGAAACCTTATCGACCCAATAATTCTTTCCATCATATTTTGTAGATACAACATTCCTTTGGATTCGTGTCCCATTGATGGCACTCCATCTGAACTCTATAGGTCTCATAGGTTTCCTCCTCCTCCTTCTCCTGCAGTTGGTGTTGGAGACGTTCCACTTGTTCCTCGGGCCCCTTAGTCTGTACAGCCCCTGCTGAAGTCCCTCATGCTCACACTATAGACCAGCTTTATGCCTTGATAACTCTCCAGTGAGCGATTTGAGGCTCATTGCACTCTTAAGGATAAGCGTTATCAGGCTAAGCGCATCCATCAGATAGACACCGACTTCTCACCTACCAATTCCAGACTCTATGGAACAGTATTGCTGATCTTCAGTGGATGACTCATCATCCCTCTGGTCCCACTCCTATGCTATGTCATTCGGACTTCACTGGACCCAGATTTGATGATCGTCTTGCTCGGCGATACTTTGATTCCACTGCTGCCTACATTGATCCTACCTGATTTGCGGTTACTGGTGACGATAAGAGTTGATGAGGTTGTTTAGACTTTGGATTTGTGACTCAGTCTGCTGCTGCTGATGATGATGATGATTTATAGTTTGTTTTACTTTAGACATTGCACTAGTTTGTATTAGATATGGTTAAGTCGCTTTCAGACTTCTATAGTATATTAGTGAGTTTTATGTACTTGCATGCTACTGTTTAGTGATATCTACTTGCTATATTTCAGTTATACTTATGTATTTGATATTGTTGCCATGTCTATTTCATTGCTCTATCTCTTGGTATTATTATATCTTCTCTATTTTTGTTGTTCATGCTCACTATTTGCGGGGGAGCCTCCATTTTTATAAATGACAATAGAGGAGAAGTGTAGTATATATCAAATACAATCAAGCAACTTTGTAATGGTCAAACAGACAGGTATAAAATTTCAACTTATTATTTTTTGATATTGTTTGGTATAAACTCAAAGTTTGTCAATTATCAAAATGGGGAAGATTGTTGGCCCATTGGTCATAGTCACACCTGATTTTGATAATCAACATAATCTTTCATCGATACACAAATAATATGCAGCTACATGTACACAAACAGAACGTCTACTTCCAGACTGCTACCACTCGTCGTCTTTATCATACAAATACTTCATACGTTGATCAAGACATCTTTTTTATATTTTCTGCATTTTTCATTTTATTGAATCTAGAAAAAATGTGAGGTTTATCGTATTGGCAACTAGCTATTCTACTAAACTCTACTGTCAAATAGCCTACCTATCTACTCCACATTCTATACTAGCCTATGCCCAACATCTAATAACCAAAAAGCCTAATACCAGATAGCAAATCTTCATGAAAATATAAATAACTGGTCAGAGAACTCAACCTAAGAGTTCGACCTGAATTCGTCCATAACTCTGCCCAAGTTCGGCTAGGTCAGTTCCTATTGTTAGTGGTCTTCCTGAAGATTTGCAACCAATTTTTGAATTACGAAAAATATGGACCCGAACTCATACCGAGTTCTGCCCACAAAAGTGCTATAAATATATGAGAAGTTCTCAGTCCAAATCACTCATTCATTCTTCTCTTCTCTATCTATTCAAAAGCATTCGAGAGCTCTATACTTTCATATCTAGCCTTTAACAACTCCTAGCCAAGCCAAGTGTCATTCTGGTTTGCTCTAGAGTTTGGTTCGAGTTTGTAAAGAATGCTTTCTAAAAATGTTCCAGTTTTCAAAGTTTGTCTTATTTGAAGTTGTGCGCCCTTCGGATAAAAACTCGTGGTTGTAAGGAGCTACAAGCGCTTCGGATTCAGAGCTTGTGCCATAATGGATTAACATCGAGAACAAGTACTCGAAACTGGACTGTAAACCCCCTAAATTTCATAATAGATTTTTTATTTTGGTATTTGTACGACGAGTACGAATACGTATATATGAAGTATTTAATTATTTTTATATAAAAGTTTTATTATTAGATTTTAATAAATATAAAACTAACTATTTTGTTTCGATATAATATAAAGTAAATATTTTCTATATTTGTTCGAGTATAAATATGTCGTCCCAAATTTGCCATACTTTTTTTTACTATTATAGAAATGCTTTTTATTTGATATACAAGTATAGATACTAATTTCAAAAATAATATTTATGTAAATAATTTGTACTATTTGCGTGCGATGTACATGAAAATAAATTTATGTATATTTTATAAAACTTTGGTTTTAGAAAAAATTATTTGAAATTATTTTAAAGTATTTTAAATTAACTAGAATTATTTTTAATTTATAAAAAGATATTTCAAATTTATTTGATGTAATCTAAATTGGGAGTAGATTTATTGGATTAGATTTTAAATAGTTTTAAATTAAAGATGAGATTTATCTAGTTTTAAATTTAGATTAGATTTTATTGAAATGGTTTTAAATAGATTTAAATTAATATGAGATTTATCAAGTGGGATTTAAATAGTTTCTAATCCTTATCTAATTAGGATTCCTCCACACTATTTATAGGAGAGCATTTCTATTATTTTTCTCCATAATTTTTTTCCATATTTTTTCCACCACCATTATGTGTGCACCGTGCCAGTGTCCACCCTCTTCGTGTTAGCCTGTGTTGGCCTCGGGTCCGACCCCGGATGTATTTCCACTATCACAAAATACTCAAAATTTGTCCAAAATACTCTTTTTCGTCCAAAATATTCAAAATTCGTCATAAAAATTAGTCTCAACTGTAGCAACTTTGAAGAGCCATAACTCTCAACTCCAGACTCCGTTATACCTCCAATTTTTTGAATCGTATTGAAGTTAACTTTGATAAAATTTATTTTAGTAAATTCATAATATATTTTTTGTAAAATTGTTTGAGTGTCAATTGTCCGAAAATTGACGCATCGTACTATTTTTGAGATTTTGAGGGATCCCGAACTCGATTTTGCAATTTGAGCTAATATGGTGATCTATAGCATAAAAAATTTTAGAAATTAATTTTATAAGTTTAATTTTATTTTGGGCTAATGTATATTTATATTATTTCATGGTATTTAAAATAAGCTTATGACCTAAAAATATTATTGTAATATTTAATTTTCTACCTAATTAAATTATTGTTTTTTCTCTAAAAATAATATTCCTAGATTTTTAAAATATTTTTCAAAAATTATTTTAACTAATAAAAATTGTAGTTTCCAAATTAAAAAATATGTATTTATTAAATATTTTGGAGTAATAAAATAGAGTTTTCAAGTATTATAAATATTTTCTAAAACAGTATAAGTATTTTCACAACAAAATCCTATTGATTATCACGGGTGATCATGGCTAATCATATTTCCTATTCTATTGCGAAACTAGACTTCCTTGTGTCAACCTTGAATAATTGGACTATTTTGGACTCAATGGGACAGTCTGGCCCATCATCGGAGGCCAATTTTTGATGTTTTAACAACAAAGTCAATTATGTGCCATTATGATTATCATACCACACTAGGCAACACCACCATGCAAGTATACCTTGCCAACTTGTACAAATATTATGCATGTTTGTTTTCAGTCATTCTAGTTCATGTTTATTTCTTTCTTGTATTATTCCATGATTCTTGTACATGCCTCATGATGTTATCTTTACATGTTTTCTTATATGATACATGATTTCTTTTTTACCCATCTACTGGATTTATGTTTCACTATACTAGTTTAGATTTTTTTTCGTGTTACGTTGACTTGATTTCATCACTTGGACTTGACCTTGACTTGATCAAATTTTCTGTATTTGTCTTGACTTGACCCTGGCCTATTATTAGACGTTGACTGTCACGACCCGCACCTTGATTAGGGGCACGAGAAGTGGTTACGTCCAGCCTACGCCGCAGAATCGACAGTAGAACGCTGTATAGGTCGTCTACGAAAACTACACTAAACAGTATAAAGGTACATGTACAGTATATACACTCCGAATGGAGGTGACATAGCAATACAGTCTCAATCACAAGAACAAACTAGGATAGATAGCACGAAATAGAAAAATATGATAGATTTGAAAACGGAAAATGAGTTCAACATCCAACACAGCTAGAGAAAACAAACAACATCACAGAGTCACAAAATATGAACATAATCTACTACAGTCTAAAACAAAAGTTGGATCGCAGTCCAGGCAAGCCTAACTAAGCTAACTACTCTGGTAGTATAAAGTCTAGTGGCTCAACTATCAGGCCACAGTCCTGGCCTAAGTCTCGATCTGTCCTGACCCCATAGTAGGTCGAGCAGCCTGCCTCAGAAACATCTATAATATATCAACGGTATCCTGCCAGGAAAATAAGCAAGTACAAACACTAACAACAGTTCCATATGAATTGACAAATTCTATAAGAGACAGTATAATGAAATACAAGACAAAGATATGGAAAAACTTGGGAGCCATTCGAAAGCCGAGCTACAACCCGTAAAACCAAACAAGGACCAGGGTTGTAACCCTTCTTCCGAACAGAACCTAGCCTCCAATCAAAGTATAGCATAAGAGCATGTAGAATATATGAAATACGAGACAAAATCAATAGGAAAATATATATCAAGATGTGAGTACTGAATAGGACGACAATATATAGGATGACTTGGGAAACTATTCGAAAGTCGAGTTACAACCCTTAAACCAAATAAGGACCGGAGTTGTAACTCTTCTCCCGAACAGAACTTAGCCTCCTATGACAAATAAATATAAAAATATGACTTGAATTATTAGAGCGTTATGTGATCGGCTTGGGAAACATGATCAGGCTATCCACTTGGCCCGACAATCACATGAAAATCTGTAAAGGGTCATGCCGGCCAACCTGGATAACGAGCACATGAATGAGATCTCGCTACACCCTACGTGAGGTGAGAGTAGCACAAGCACATGAATATAGTGACATGGGACTTTGATCACATAGCCCCTAATAATTCCCCCATCCCCGAATAGTATAATGGATCTGGACATGACACGTCATGACACGGGATTCCATAAGAGGGTAGCAAGTCCCCTTAGGAATCGGTGTCTATACCAATACATGGAAATAAGACAGAAAATGTACCAATATACCACAAAAATCTAGGAACAACATCCCATATCATGATCCAACATATACTAGTCCGTGAACTATCGTGACTGGAAATCGAGTAAGACACTACAACTGAATCGGATATAGCAGATATCAAGACAATGAAAACTATCAGTGAATGTACTCGCCTGGTATCCTGAGTATCTGAAGAGAATCTACTGTCCGAGGAGTGGTGTCTGTCTCCTATAAAATAGTATAAGTCACTACAAGTCTAAAATAATATAATAGACTGCTACAATGCATCTACATGATGTTTGGGGTCAATCTAGGCTAAAGTCAACCCTCGGTCAACTCTAGTCAACTACACTAGTCAAACCAGGTCAACTAGGTCAAACGAGTCTCACTAAGCCTAACCAGGATATTCTAGCATACACACACAATATCTAGGCTATACAAGCCACCCACACACAATTTCTATGTAAACATGTACATATTCACTGTAGGCAGTATACCTATTAGGAGCCATAGGCTATAGGCCATAGGCTAAACACATATTATGTATATTCTCTCACATTTCAATATTAATCTAATTTAGTATAGTTCACACACATTTATACATATATTCATTAAATAATATATTTAATTTATATAAAGAACACACTTAGGCTACATTGCTATATCACATATAGGTATATATATATATATATATATATATATATATATATATATATATATATATATATATATATATATATAGGGTGATAGGGAGAGGAAATACATGTGTGTATAGGAAACAATGGTGTTGTGGCTCAGGAATCAGCAAGGGTATCTCAAACATTCAAGGGGGTTAACACAAATCAGTGATCATGAACCTCATGAATGGTTCTCAGGTATTCCCAACCCAAACAGTTCAAATGAATTCAGCCTAGCAGTGCATATCCAAAAACCTATATGTGTGTACAACACAAGAAGGAAAAATCAGTGTGTATAGGAATATGTGACAGGGAATTGTATGTGTGAGTGCAGTGTCACAGATTTTGTGTGTGTGTGTGTGACTGTACAGGGGTGTGTGTGTGTTTTCAGAATTTAAGAAGTGAAGGATCAAGTGACAGTGTGTTAGTTCTCAGGCTGTCAACAATGACAGTTCAATGAAACGTGGCAGTTAGCAACCAAAAAACTAAATCGAACACCCAATGCCCAACACACATCACAAACCAATAGGATCATTACTCATTAAACATGTAGGAACACCTAACCTAATCATTTAACATCAAAAATCAGTTTAAAATGCAATTTAAAATCAGGAAAATCTAATCAGCAGGGTGTTATCAGTGAGTATCGGGTTTAATTGGGAATTCAAGAATTCAAATTAAATTAAACATCTAAATCACAATTAATAGGTTGGTAATGTTACTAGAGTAGGTGCATGCGTCATGTGAGTCATTTAGTGTCCAAAAATTACGACACAGACGTGTCCACATCAATACAAACACATGGGGTGCACCCAGTGTAACATAGTGTCGTGTACGCATACACACGAGTGTAGGACACGACACACGATACTTCGTGTCACGTGCACACACCCACGTGGTTGCCTAGGATAGGACTACACGTAGGATAGCCTAATATGTGTCCACGACGTGTCCACAGTGGACACGAGCACGTGTTTGTGCGTGTCTGTGCGTGTTTCAGCCGCCAGCGCGCGGCCAGTGCAGGCGCGATTGCTTCGCGTGTGGTCAACCATCTGCTCCCAAATTTTGGAAGCATGATGTCAGTCATTGCCCCTCACTCTCGACAAAAAATCGTGTCCCGAAGTGTCCTATGTCGCTAGATATGGACCCCGATAGGCAGGACACAGGCCTAGGGCTCGTGCTGCGTGTCCAAGGCCAAAAATGTGACACAAACCGACACGAAACCCATAACATCCTTCACAAAAATTAGTACACACATGTAGATCTACAGATCTATGAAATTAGATTTTAAAAATACGAAAATAAATCCCTAAGGAGCATTTTTACAAACACCTAGGTATCCACTATGATATGTGTCCGATACGGATACCAAATGGACACGAATTGTGCCTAAATTTTGGGGACAACTAGGGGACTCCTAGATCTAGCCCTATATCCAAAGAAAACAGGAAAAACAATGGGTTTGAATGGTTTACCTATTGAGTGTCAATACTCAAGAAAAGCTTCAAATGGAAGGATTCCAAATAGCAACTCCCAAGCTCCAAATGACACACAAACTGAGGTAAACCTCCAGAATCAGTAAACACACAATAATTAGATCCTAATGCAAAAGACTAGGGTTAAAAAGGAGTTGAAATGAATTAAATAGGATTTTAGGGGAATGAGAATTTATCTCTCCTTCAAAATCTAGGTCAAGAACAAAAGAGGCAAGAACACACCAAGAGGATACTTATAGGTAAGGGGAAACCCTAATTGTGGCTGCCATGGGTGGGTTTGAGTGGGTTTTGGGCTTAAGTCATGGGCCGATGGCTTAATTGCAAGTCATGAAATTGGTAAATCATAAGTCATTAAGTTAAGTCATAAGTCATAAACTATTTCACTTAAACTTAACCTTCCTACTTTAAACTAATTTCTAATGACTAAAAGTAGGTTAACTTAAGTTAGACTAGGGTCACCATAGCTAGGGTTAGCTTCTAGGCTAGTCTACAAGGTCTTAACTAGTCGAAGTCAAATTCAACAACCATCAATCCAATAATTAATCAAATTATTCTAATAAGTCAAAATGACCAAATTACTCCTAGGCTAAAAATAATAAATAGTTATTCCAAATCACAGGGTTAGGCTCTAGGTCAGACAGTCTCTACGGTTTTACTAGCTGCACATCAAAATCACAAGTCATGATTTTTAAATAGTTTGAAATGATTAAAAAATTACCAAAAATCATATTATTATTTAAATATCATAATAAAAGATTAAAATTACAAAATTTTAAAATTATCCTTATTTAGAAAACTGGGTGTTACAAGTCAACCCACCTTAGAAAAATTT
>JANAVB010019796.1:494558-652058 GCA_029216955.1 Iris pallida | reverse complement strand
AAGTCATGAAATTGGTAAATCACAAGTCATTAAGTTAAGTCATAAGTCATGAACTATTTCACTTAAACTTAACCTTCCTACTTTAAAACTAATTTCTAATGACTAAAAGTAGGTTAACTTAAGTTAGACTAGGGTCACCATAGCTAGGGTTAGCTTCTAGGCTGGTCTACAAGGTCTTAACTAGTCGAAGTCAAATTCAACAACCATCAATCCAATAATTAATCAAATTATTCTAATAAGTCAAAATGACCAAATTACCCCTAGGCTAAAAATGATAAATAGTTATTTCAAATCACAGGGTTAGGCTCTAGGTCAGACAGTATCTACGGTTTTACTAGCTGCACATCAAAATCACAAGTCATAATTTTTAAATAGTTTTAAATAATTAAATAAATCACCAAAAATTATATTATTATTTAAATATCGTAATAAAAGATTAAAATTACAAAATTTTAAAATTACCCTCATTTAGAAAAATGGGTGTTATATTGACTATATGTGACCACCTCGTTCGTGAGCTCCCATCGAGTGCGAAAGAGACATTCTATAGTTAGGGAGTCCCCATCGACCTACTAACTATAGGACTGTGAGCTCCCATCATGTTGTGGTTACCCTAATTTACTTATAGTCACGTTTGATAGTACTATTTTCGATGGTATGACATATCCTTCATGTTTATGTTCTTGTACTGTTTCATCTTTAGTTTTTTATTTCTTGTACCATTTTTTGTTTTTCCTTGCATTGTTAATTACTATTACAATAGGCATGTTTATATGTATCTTGTTACGTCCCTCTGAGGATCTGGAGATCTCTCCCGATGTGTGTATTTTCTTGACCTTTCGCAGGAGTTTTCACCAAGATCGTGATCTCCTCCTTCCTATCGAAGATGGCATGCTCTTGGATCACGCTTGATGCTTATCTTCCTATTTTTGCTATTTCCTTCTTTCTAGTTTCATGTTGGTAGTGGATTTGTCTCCATCCAACAACTTGTACAATGACAATCATTATTTGATTCTATAATCTTTATTCTTTTATTTTAGTGGATGAGATTAGTAAATCATGGCTATCTGTATACTGTATTTTATAGCTTATATATTTATTATACGGCTGGCATGTTTACGTACCTAGTTTTAATTTTTATTTTGGTATTTGTACGACGAGTACGAATACATATATAAACGAAGTATTAATTATCTTTATACAAAAAATTTATTATTATATTTTTCATAAATATAGAAATAAATATTTTGTTTCGATATAATATAAGGTAGATATTTTCTATATTTGTTCGAGTATAAATATGTCGTCCCGAATTTGCCAAACTTATTATTATTTTTATTATTAAAGAAATATTTTTTATTTGATATACAAGTATAGATACTAATTTTGAAAGTAATATTTATGTAAATAACTTGTACTATTTGTATGCGATGTACATAAAAATAAATTCATGTATATTTTATAAAACTTTGATTTTAAAAAAAATTATTTGGAATTATTTTAAACTATTTTAAATTTATTTGCTTCTAAATTGGGAGTAGATTTTATTAGATTAAATTTTAAATAGTTTAAAGATAAGATTTATCTAGTTTTAAATTTGGATTAGATTTTATTGAAATAGTTTTAAATAGATTTAAATTAATTGAGATTTATCAAGTGGGATTTAAATCGATCCAAATTCTCAGTGTAACTAGGATTCCTCCACCCTATTAGGGAGCATTTCCATTATTTTTTCCACAAATTTTTCCACCACCATTGTGTGTGCATCGTATCGGTGTCCACCCTCTTCGTGTCAGCCTGTATTGGCCTTGGGTCCGACCCCGGGTGTCTTTTCACTATTATAATTTCTCTCTTTTTCGTCCAAAATAGCCTAAATTTGTCACAAAAATTAGCCTCGATTTTAGTAAATTTGAAGAGCCATAACTCCCAATTTTGAACTCTGTTTTAACTCTAGTTTTTTTGTTTGAACCGTATTGACGTTAGCTTCGATAATCAATAATTTATTTTAGCAAATTCGTAATGTATTTTTCTACAAAATTATTTGAGTGCCAATTGTCTGAAAATTGACGCGTTGTACTATTTTTTAGATTTTGGGAGATCCCGAACTCGGTTTTGCGATCCGTTTGATTTTCGGAAAGTTGACATGATGATCTATAGTATGCATATTTTTTTCTGAATTAATTTTAAAAGTTTAAATTTTATTTTGGGCTAATGTATATTTATATTATTTTATGGTATTTAAATAAGCTTTTGATCTAAAAATATTATTATAATATTTTCTACCTAATTAAATTATAGTTTTTTCTCTAAAAATGACATTCCTAGATTTTCAAAATATTTTTCTAAAATTATTTTAACTAATAAAAAGGGTAGTTTCCAAATTAAAACTTATTTTCAAGTATGTATTTATTTATATATTTTGGGATAATAAAATAGAGTTTTCAAGTATTATAAATATTTTCTACAATAGTATAAGTATTTCCTCCACAAAATCCCAATGATTATCATGGCTGATCATGGCTAATCGTATTTCCTATTCTCTTGCAAAACTGGACTTTTTTATGTCAACCCTAGCTAACTAGACTGTTCTAGACTCAATGGGATAGTCTGTCCCATCATCGGAGGCCATCTTGTGAAGATTTAACGACGAGGTCAAATCTGTGCCATTATGATCATCGTACCACACCAAGCACCTCTCCAGACAAGTATACCATTCCAACTTGTACAGTATTTTATGCATGTTTATTTTCAGTCATTCTAATTCATGTCTATTACTTTCTTATACAACCACATGATTCTTGTACATGCCTTATGATATTTTCTTAATTATTTTCTTATATGCTACATATCTTTCTTTTCTTGTCACATATTGGATCTATGCTATACTATACTTGATTAGATTTTTTGTTCTTGTGCGTTGACTTAATTTTATCATTTGAGCATGACTTGATTTAATTACCTGTATTTGTCTTGACTTGACCTTGACCTGTTATTAGACGTTGACTATCTGGTTCAGTGAGCTTCTATCGAGTGCGAATGAGACTTACTATAGCTATGGAGTCCCCATCAGCCTACTAACTATAGGACTGTGAGCTCTCATAGGGTTGCGGTTGCCCTGATTTACTTGTAGTCACGTCTAGTACCACACTTCTAGTATGGCATGCCAGTGTCTTAGGTTCCTTATGTCTAGATTCCTTGTGACTTAGTCTCCTTATGTCTTAGTTGATTCTTTCACATATTTTATATTATTACATTCGGCATATTTTATGTATCTTGCTACGTCCCTTTGAGGACTTTTGATCTCTCCAGGTGTGTGTTCATGACTTTCTGCAGGAGTTTCAGCCAAGATCGTGATCTTCTCTCCCTATCGAAGATGACTTGCTCTTGGATCACCCTTTACTGCTTGTATTTTTTTTTATTGGGTGGTAGATTTGTCTCCATCCAACACTTGTATAATGATATTTCATTCTATAACATCTTTATTCTTTTATTTTGGGTGGATGAGATTAGTAAATCATGGCTATCTATATACTGCATTTTACAGCTTGCATATATTTATTGTACGGCTGGCATGTATACAATCTTATAGTCCTACGTATTTTGGGACTGGAACGTTATATGTTTTTTGGTGGCCCATGCAAGTCAACGACTAAATTATTTGATTACGTTACAGTAACAATCAAGCTTGCATATAGGATAAGAGTCTAGGATCTTATCTACGTGCTTGATCTCTTTTCTTGATTTCCTTTTCGAACTTCCCTTTTGACTGATTGACTTGCATCTTGCTTGAGCTCATCCTACGTTGAATCTTATTTTCTTGTGTTTGATAGAGGCTAGAAAAGTGACTAATATTAGTTACGTCCCATAGGTTAGTTACTTTATTGTCATGACCCACACCAAAAGTTCAGATACGAATACATGAAAACACGTCCAGCCTGCGCCGTAGAGTCGATGCCATTAAGGTGTCTAATTCTCAAGTATATCCAATCCAATAACATAATGTAGATCATGATATCTAGATTTTAACTCAATCAAAAGTGCTAAAAGGTAGATATGAAATAGAAATGACTAGTCCACAGAAGTCAAATACAGTAATCCTCAAAAATAGTATAACTCAGCAAATGTTCTGATAACAGAAATCTAAATGACAGAAAATAAAGTCTAAGCTAAGCTAAGCATCTCCAGTAGCACATCGGCTATATCATCTCTTGCATCCTCAGCTAAACAGTGATCTGCCTCAGGTGTGCCATAGTAGGTGGGGCACCAGTTCTCTAAGTCATCGCCTAAAAATGTGGTTATCCAGTCAGGATTGGAGCAAGTACAATATATTATCTACTATTCATGACATGATAGAAACTATAAAACATGTAATAGAGTAGGGAACAAAAGTGAAATAACGATAATCATGATCTGACGAATATAAAAACAAAAGTAAGACTAATCATGGCATAAAATCAAACATGTGACCTAAACAATATGAAATGAATAAGCTATCACTACACTAAGACCATCTCCAATGGTGATTTCTAAAATTGAGTTCTTATCCTACTTGGCATTGTACTTTAAGGATATTTCTATCCTAGTTGGAAGAGTTTCTACATAGAAATTGTAGACATACAAAAATGCTCTCCAATGGTTCTCCATTTCTATCCTATGTGTCATATAGTAAATGGACCAATTTAATGGTGTGGGGCCGAATAATAATTGTCATGAGAGATAGAAGAATTTCTATGAGAGTTTCTACATGTAGAAATCCTCCTAGAAAGTTTTCATCCTACATCATTGCCACCTAGGATAGAAATGGTGATAGAAATCACCATTAGGAGAAGTTTTTTCTAAAATGGATTTCTTTCATAGAAATAGGGAAGATGGAAACCCCCATTGGAGATGGTCTAAGTGTGTTTGAAATACCACGTTCTATATGTGATCGAACTGAGGGATCTATATGGTCATGCACAGTAATACGTTTAGTTTATGATTAGCTGTCAGGCAAGGAATCACGAAATGTATAGAGTTTTGATCACATATATACTAAGGTATTTCATGTCCAACTAATAATCATGGATTTAAATCATAATGTGAACAAGGTAAACACGGAAGTGTGGAAAACACGGTAATCATGATATATAATCCACAAATACTAATCTTGTGTAAGAGTCGTGTCGATAATTAGGAATGTACATCTAAAAGCATGAAATAGAGTAACTATCAGGAAATAAAAGTGATCATCGTGAGTACTTGCCTCGAGTGTCAAAGTCGACGTGCGTGACACGAATGTGTCGACACAAAAAAGTATCACAGTCTGTGGTCCCGAATATAATAATAATCCCCAAGATCGTATCATCCCAAGTCATAGTCATCGAAGATCACAACGTCCAATAATGGTCCAAGATCGAATCTAATATCCAAATAATCCCAAAGTAGACCACAATCCCGTTGATAGATTTGGAAGAATGAGAAAAGTTGCACGATTAGATCAAGATTAGATGATATTTAAGGAATGCATAATTCAACAATCAATTAGGTAAATAATTTACAGTATTTTGAAATTAGTTGTCTTAGTCAAACTATTTTAGAAATAATACTTTGAGAATAATGATAATCATAAACTCTTGTTACTAAAACAAATTTGGAAACATTATTTATAGATAAAATAATATTTACCAAATAATATGTTTATTGTATACTAAATACTAATAAAATAATAGTATGATTAGATACATATGTATATACCAATATATATATATATATATATATATTTTTTTTTAATGATACATATGTATATACCAGTATATACCATATATATATATATATATATATATATATATATATATATATATATATATATATATATATATATATATATTTTTATATATATATATATATTTTATATATATATATTATATTATATATATATTTTATATATATATATATATATATATATATATATATATATATATATATATATATATATTTATTTTTATTTTTATTTTTTTAAATATATATATATATATATATTTAAAAAAAAATAAAAATAAAAATAATATATATATATGTATATATATATATATATATATATATATATATATATATATATATATATATATATATATATATATATATATATTCTTTTCTTCATAGTAGAAGGGAGGAAACAATCAGTGCTCAATATATATATATATATATATATATATATATATATATATATATATATATATATATATATATATATATATATATATATATAAAGCCCATGGACCTGGCCCTAGCCTGGCCCAACCATTAAACTTAACACATTTTAATTGTTATTGGACTCTAAGAAGTAGAGCCCAAACCATATAACTTCAGATAAAGCCCAAAACCAGTTAGGGTTTAACCCTAACTACTCTCTTTCTCTCAGTAGGAGAGAGAAAGAATTAGCAGCCGAAAATTGGAAGAAGAAGGAGGAGGAGGAGGAGGAGGAGGAGGAGGAGGAGGAGTGGACGAGAGAGGGAGAGAGGAGGATCAACCGTGCTCACCACCGGAGACGAAACCAGAAGTGGAGAAGAGGTCGGGCGACCACGTGGAGATATGGAGGCGACGATCGACCCCAGCGTCAGCGACGACACACGGATCTGATCGAATGGAGCTTGACTCGGCGTTGTGAATACGACAACGGATCAGAGGTCAGTGGTGGCGGATCTAGAATTAGCAGAGCAGATCCGACGGTGGATCTGGTGTTTGGGAACGAGTGCCATGGTGACGATGATTCGACGAAGGAACAAGTGACTTAATTTTTAAATAAGATGTTATAAATCATATAACTAATTCAAATAGTTCTAGACCATAGAACACGCTCTCAATTGGGTTGAGGCGTTCACTTTATAATTAAAGTAATTCCTACATATGTGGTAATAATTATCTAAGTAATATTTGATCAGTCGAGGATATGTGAATAATGAGATATGCCTCTGTGTGTTTATCAAAAAATACTCTCTAGATTTGTAATTATAACAGTCAATGTCAATGACATAAATCTTACTAGGACTTAAAAAGAGCTTGAAAAAAACTGCTTCGCACCCGTGAGCATTATACGAATGATATCTTGGTCTACCAATTAAACTACACCTGTGAGGTTGTTTCACTTAACAAAATGCTTGGAAGTCGGATTTTGAAAATAAAACGAGGAAGAGTACAAGAAGTACAAATTTGATTCTGGGAAAGTATTGCTGTAGAAGTCTGATCTGTAAATGATCACTTTATTCCTTGGACCATACGATGATGATGAAGATCGCTGCTTGAAGATGAACAACTTGGAAGAACTAAGTCACCAGAAAGGTATCAACGCACTTGGGCACTGATGGCGAGGCCGAATGCTTTCCTGCTTTGCTTCACTCTGTTCTGAAAGAAAGGTCGAAGAAGAATGCTCTAGAGAATCAAAAATCTCTGAGTTCTAATCTCTCTGTCTTTTCTTCCTGTCTCTGTGTGTGTGTCCTTGTTATATGAGAAAATAAGTCTATTTATAGACTTGGGCTCTTGTGCGTAAAAACTCAGCAAAAGTTCCGTCTTTACGCTAACAACTGTCACCCACGACTGAAGTCATCGTCTGTATATGTTGACATAGTGTCCCATCATTTCAGTAAGAATAGGATGCACGTACACACGTTCTTCGAGATGTGTGGCATGAAAGCCATGTAGGCAGACCACGTTCTCAACTGATGAAGAAGAATATGGCGTAAAACAACCCCAATGTACTCCGAGCGTAAAGCAGTGGACTAGGCGTAAAACAGCCCTGTCATAGATTTCCCGCGTAAAGTGGTTATTAAATAACCTTGAGCGTAAAGTAGCCCAAATAGACTTTACGCGCACGTCGACTTTCGAGCGTAAAAACTCATATAATCTCCGTGCGTAAAAGAAGCCATAGTGTGAGCAGTAAAGTAGCTCAGTCCACATATTAAACGACGATATTGGTCTCTGTATAAAACAAATCCCTTCGAAATATATGGTATATGCCATCATCAATATCTTTATGTCAGAGTTTGCATTAAATACGAGACTTGACAGCTTTGTCCAGCGTAAAAGTGGCTGATCTGTCCTTGGCGTAAAATCATGGGTGTAGATCCGAGCGTAAAATGATCTGCCTACTTTAGGCGTAAAGTGATTAGCCTTGTCTTGGACGTAAAGTATTTAGCCTCTCTGTGACGTAAAGTAGATCAATTTGAGTGGAATGATCTATCACTTTGACTCTTTCTTTGAAGCACTTTTTACGCTCCTACAAGACCCCCTTCAAAGTTTTTAAATATCTCCAAAATTTGGAACACTTTGAACAGAAGCATAAAAATTGAGTTTTGACCAGTCAGCGTAAAATTAGGGATACGCAACAGTCATCCGCATAAAAGCGGGGATATCCAACAGTCGGCGTAAAATCTGAAATTTGAACCGATTTGAAATTTCCCTATAAATAGGGTTATTCGGAGAGAGAAAACACTTTTACTCATCTCTTTGCAATCCTGAGTTCCTTTTTCCTGTCTTTCTTCGAAACCCTCACTTTGATCCAATGGCTCCCAAGAAATCATCCGCCGCTAGCAACAAGGGGAAGAGACCAGCCGTCGATTCGTCGTCGGTCGATCATACAACAACTCCCATTCCATCATCACCATCACACCGACAACCCAACCCGGCCGTAGCTCCGCCTATGATGGGTAAAACCCTATTCTTTGGCTGGAAAAACCCGTCGAGGAAGGAAAAGATAACCCAAACTGAAATGACAATATACGCCCACGTTGTACGTGTTAGCCGTAAAAGATAAAAAGAGCACGCCCACGTTATACGTGTCAGCGTAAAATTTGGATTACGCTCACAATTAATGTGCCAGCGTAAAACTTAACTACGCTCATGTTCATACATGCCAGCGTAAAAAGTTATATTATGCTCACATTACCATGTGGTAGCGTAAAATTCATCAATCACTGAGAGGCTTTGTAAAACAAAGACTTCATAGACCTTTATTCACTTTTAGTAAGCAGTAAAAGTCATAAAACTTTCAAACTAATTTGATCTCTTTTGTCCTTTTGTCAGTGGATTTGCAAGTTCACCCTCTCGCAGAAGTTTTTGGCTCGTCAGTTGGCATGGTAGGTTCGAACTATCTAGAATATTTATCTCATGTCCAATTTCCTCAATCGAACCCTGAATACCCAGTAGAGAGAGCACAACTGATAGCAGCTCAAGGGGATAGAATGTTATTATCCATGATAGACGGGGAAGTACTGATGTCACTAGATAATCAACAATTCCTGAAGCCAGCTTTCTTATTTGGAGATGCGATAGATTACAAATCACAGACTCATCCCAAAAAAGAGGCTTGGGTATTTAGATCTGGAGAAAGGGTAATGTATCTCCCTGACATGGATAGGGATTACCCTATATCTGCTTTCGTCCACGCTAGCCATTACCGTCAAATGCTGTAGAATTTGACTCCCAGTAGCTATGGTAGACCGGGACAGAATCATTTTTAGAAGGAAGAAAGCGAATGACATGGGTTATCATGTTAGTACTCCTTGTGGTGGTGTTATTCCATTTTCTGGACTAATGCCTGGGTTTACACCGAGCGAGGGTTCATCTCTCATCCAGCCAGTTCAGGTTCCCATGTTCATAAATAGATTCATAAGGAAAGTGTCTTATATCCTCAGACCAACCCTAGGCTGACAGGGTGGCTGACCCCTTATAGTGGTAACTGGATCCAGATTAGCAACTGGGTCATGAAATACTTTAAAACAGAATTGGACGACATCGGTTTGTATGAAGTGGTAGCATCAACTAGTTATGGCATTCCGCCGAATGGCAATCTGTTCTTGGCTTTATTGGAATTGTATATGAGTTCGACGGGAACATTCGTACTCCGTATGGTGAGATGGGTCTGGCCCTACATGAGATGCAGTTTATCTCGAAGCTGCCAATGGGCGGTTCTCCTATGAAGAATATATTCCCTCCAATCGAGAATTGGCAGAAATTCGGGAGAAGAATCCCGAACTGGTGCAAGTCTACGAAGAACTCATATGCCATTATCTGATTTGTACCAGCATGTATGAAACCGGCTCACATTTGGCATACATTACAAAATGGACAACTTATCTATTTTATCATGAAAATAGAGTGTCCAGGACAGAGAAGAGCAGGTTCCGAGAGGATAAGACTCAAGTCATCAAGCCTTGTTCTATAATTCCTGCAGATTTAATTCAGGAATTGATGGTGTCGCAGAAAGATCGCTGACCGATATCTGTCTACCAGAACTGGAGATATCCCAGCGGGGACTGAAGCTTTAAGCTACCTGAGGCAGGGTAGTCAAAAGATGTCGAAGAAGGCCTTGTTGGCGGGCTTCTTATCCTTATGGCTGCGCAGATGGGTCATGCCAGGGATCAGCACTGTGGACTGGATTCACCGTAGCGTATTGTGGCCAGTGGTCCGTCTGGTATTCAAGAACAGAATTAACCTATTGTCGGCAATGGTATGCCGAATAAATGTAGGTCTACGGATTTCTGGTGAAGATCTAATCAATAATGCTCCTCACAATTTTTCAAGGGTAGAGTTACCATTCACCTATCTGATAAGTTGGTTACTACTCCATAATTGTAATTTGTTGCCACCAGGCCCTGAAGATGAAGCTAGGATTTTTCTCTAAAAATTTAGCAAATCCACGTGGAGAGCTACAACGTTAGCAGATACCCGAGCAGCATTAAATTATTCGCATGGCTAGAATTTCTTCTGCACCAGACCACCAGTTCCGGCTGACTGCCTCGGTATGAAATTTGAAGATAGAGCATATAAATCAGCCTTATTGCCGAGATCTGTCTACCTATGGTTAGTGTACATCAGACCCTCTCATCTGATGTATATAAAGGAAGATAACTTTGTATTCGAGCCTTATCTGCCAAGTAGGTTTGCTCGTCAGTTTGGATATGACCAACTTCATGTTGGTAATCCTTCCACTAGCTTCTATCATTATGGAAAGCTGATCGACGGTGCACGAGCATAGAGATATTTCGGAAGCTGCATGTACTGGCGCTAGATTCACCATATCTACAGCCACTAGTACAACTGAGCTACGCATACTTCATTCGTATGCTCGTTTCTATACATCAATCGCTCTTTTGAAGACGGTTATAGTATGCAAGGAAGTCTTCGGTGGGCTCAAGAGGGAAATGTCGAAGAACCTATCAGGATAACTCCAGATATGCCGGACAATACTGCCACTATAGATGAGTTTCTGGCAGTAATTCCTAGGGGAGCTGGAGAGGTAGCCGCGGGACCAATAATTATTGGAAAGACCCGCAAACGAAAGCAGAACACAACTACCATTTCTCCGGTGAAGTCTCCAGAGAAGAAGAAAAAATCTACCACCAAAGGGCCTTCCAAACCAAGGACCCACACTCCAGAAGATGACACTTTGATTGAAGAGGATCATCTTGTCGATTCTTCCTTAGTCCATCCAGGAGAAGGATCTTCATCCCCTCCACCAATAGTTGGATCATGAGCTGTAACACTTTTGTCTCCTGGGCGTCTTAGCACCTCACTCCATTTATCTTTGCCAACCAAGACACAGGTTACAGAGGGTGCTACTACTGTATCCGTCGCTGATCAAGACCGCATCCCATCAGACGAGCCGGCTCTTGACTTTGGATGATGACTGGGATGGTGATTATGATACATATCTTGAAAGAAATGCACATATTCCAAGTATTACACAAAACCTAAACGGAATTATATATCATGATTTTGTATATTAACTTATTTTGTTCGTTTCTTACAGATGTCATAATTGCACCAAAGCCTATGGCTCCTCCTCCTCCTCAAGAAGAAGATGTTTATAAGGAAAATGAGGAATCTGCTGATGAGACTTCTTCTTCTAGCGAAGAGGGTGTTGATGAAGAGGAAGGACAACAACCCGCGGTGGAGCATCAAGAAGCACATCCTGGACTATCCTCTCATGTTGAAGATCAGCACCAGAAAGAGGCTGCAATAGACCTCACTGCAGGTGATGATGAACCTGCTGGGGGAGAACCAGTCTTAAATAAAGAATCAGCTATGGAAGATTTTACTGCAACTGAAGCAGTAGAAAATCCTCCGGAGCCGACAGTTAAAGAAGGTGCTGAACCCAGGGAAGTGATAGCATCTTCGGCTGTAGTTGCTGATTCAATATCAGTTTTTGATAAGCCGCTATCGGGACCTGAAACAGCTCCTGCACTTGTCGCCACATCCACCGATATTACCGCCGTCGGAACTCTAGAAACGGCTGGAGTAACAAATATTGAAGACGTTGCTCCTGAAGTTCTTGGGAGCCAAATAACAGCAGTGACAACAATAGCTCCACTTCCGTCTGTTGTTACACCAATGGTAGCTATAGATTTTGGAGATACAATCCCTGAAGCTCTTAGGGATAACTTGGCCAAGGCAATAGTGACAGCAACAACTTCGTCTCATCCTGCTGTCGTGCCAACCACATCTGCTCCCGATCTCGAAAGAAGAGATTTATTAGATATTGCCGCCACACCAAGCTCCAGCGTGGAAATGAATCTCCTGGTTGAGATTCATACTGAAACTTTTTATAAAACTCTGGCAACTCTGATAAAGATGGTCCTGAATAAGGGTCTCAGTTATGAGATTTTGAAGACGGCAATGGCTCTGACTATCAAGAATGTTGCCATGTTCAATGATGTTGAGAGAGCTGCAACATTGGAGAAAATTGTAGAGGACATTGAGCAGCCAATTGGAGAATATCTCATACTATCAAATGAGACTGTTAAAAGCCTTATTCAGGAGGAGTGTGATGCCTTAACGGCTGATTATCTTGCTAGAGAGACTACGTATAATGCAGGTCTCCATGAACACAGTCTAAAGGTTGCCAAAGAGAAAGCCTTTTTGGCTGGCATAAAACCTGCCCTGCATGGTCACAGAGTGGCTTATGATGCTTTAAACATAGATATTCAGAGCAAGAATGACAAGATCCACGAGGTCGAGGCAGAGTTAGCTCGCTTGAAGGCTGAAAGGGAGAAGATAATTGATGCTCGAAATCTGTACCTCACCCAAAGCTCAATTTTAGAAGAACAAGCTTTTGGGGCTGAATCGACTATCAGAACCCTTGATGAAGCCAAGGACAATTTAATAATCACTTTCGCTGAGCTTTCCTGTATTTGCACCCCCGAAGCTCGACGTGCTGAGGCTACCAAGAAGGTTATGAGTTCTCGTGGCAAGCGGCTAGAAGAATTAAAGAAATTGCTTCAAGATATTTCCACTCCACCTTAAGAGAGTGTTTTGTCATCTTTTGTCTAATTCATTTTGTAGTGTTTCCACCAGAAATGAATGAAAGATTTGTTTTGTGATCCTATAGTTTATTTGGAATTTAAACAATAGGTATGAGATAGAAAACACTTATCAGAGGTAATATGGACGTGACAAGTCTTTTAAATTCAACGTATTATATCTATCCAGAGGTAATATGGACATGATAGATAATGAAATCGCATTTTTGTTTTAGAGCATAATACTATCAGAGGTAATATGGACATAATAGTATGTAAGAACTCAAAGAAAAGTAGATTAATATCTATGCAGAGGTCAAATGGACATGATAGACAGGAAACACTAGCAAATTTAATATTTATTCAGAGGTTATAAGAACGTGATAAATAATAAATTCAGCTTTCTATACCAACTGATAAGATGGAAGATAAAAAATTTCTCTCAAAAGAGATGAGTAATCAGCTTGACCAAACTTTGGTAGCTGGGAATTTAAGAAGACAGACATTATGAGCATATATATCAGATATTGATAAAAGAAGTGGATGACCTAACATATTTTATGGGAGAGGAAAGGAGGTCAACTCAAGAATAAATCCTAATAGAAAGTTGAAGATACTCGTGAGATATATCCGATTCGATGAATTAGTCTTCTTCCGAATCAGATGATTGTGAGGATTTAGAAGAGAATTCTTCTTGTATATCGTCATTAAACATATGGGATGGATCGTATCCCAATCCATGATGAGTCTTCTGGTAAAACGGATCACCAAATAACGGGAGTCGTCTACCTTTGCCTTGATTGAGACCTTGTATAGTCTTCAAATCATATCCCATGTTCTGGATAATCTTGATAGATTGTTGACTATACTTGTCAATTCGGATTCTTCCTTTGTCTTTATCTTTCAGATCGCCTGTCTGAGCAATAGGTACATGTTTTTATTATATGGAACCACAAAATAAGATTCTTCGTGACGTCTAAAAGTTACGCAGGCTTGTGATGAAGCGGCTACAGGTAGAAGATAGGGAGAAGATGTCAAAAACTTTTGAGCATAAGGTCCAACATCAACCTGAAGAGGAAAGGAATTTTCTTTATGGTTGATGTATAAAGTTTTTTCTGGTTCTATGTCGCCTTTAGATTGATGACTTTGATTATCAGGAGATAAAGTCATTCTTTCAATAAACTTGGCAGCCATATACTCGAAAAGAAATCTTCTTTGATATCAAAAAGTACAGAATGATCAATATTTACATCATTTACGATTTGAATGCTACGCTTCGGATTAATCATCAGTGGACCATTATCCGTCTTCTGCGTAGATTTGCCAAGATTGACAATCAATGGTGGTTCTAGATCATTCGTACAAGAGGTACGCCCTTTGACTTTAATCAAAAAGGGTTGAACTTGGCTCTTAGCAGGAATATTTATTGATTCCTCAGATGAAGTTTGAGTTCTTCCTTTAACCTTGATTACCAAAGGTTGATCATTGACAGATTGGGATTGGATTCGTCCCTTGACTATGATCTTCAAAGGTTGCTCCTCTGGCAGATTTTTATTAATAGATTGATCCTCGGTAGATGATTGATCCTCAGCTATGTCTGATATCTCTTTCATATGCTCTTGTTTATAAAGCCTTGAATCAGAAAAATAGGCTTCGACACCCTTGAAGGGATTGATATCAGCAAACTCAGTCTTCACAACTCCTTAGAAATCCATATACTTGAAGCATTGGTGGAGAGTTAAAGGCACGATATTATGCTCATGTAACCATGGTCTTCCAAGAAGGATATTGTAGGATACGTCTGAGTTGATAACATAGAAGGTTACCATAGTTCGGAGATCGCCAATCTGAATTTGCAGACGAATCTTCTCCAGTGGTTAACTCTTGCCAGAGTTAAAACCGACTATCGTAGTACTAGTGTAAGTCAAATCACTAGTAGGAATCCTCAGGGGTCTTAGCATACTCTGAAGAATTATGCTAATTGAAGACCCAGGATCAATGTAGATCCTGTCAATTTCAGTAGATCCAATATACCCAGTATAGCACAGAGGCCTGTCATGTTTGTTATACTTCAACAACATATCTTCTTGTGTAAAGGTGATGTTGGGAATTGCTTCCATCACACTATGACATTGCGGACATAAAACTGGAGTATTATCAGGACTCTTGAGTTGAGCCAAGCATGAATCTGCCTGAAGTAGAGCTTCACTCAAAGTCTCCCTGCTTTCTCTAGAAAGGCGAAGCAGTTCAAATATAGATAGCCTAGCCGGAGTATTGGCTAACTGAGCTAGAATATCAAATTTGTAAGGTTTCATCACCACCCCCTGACTGGAAGCAGACTTCAATGGAACGTCAAAGCATACTGCTTTCTGTTTTCCCTTTTCAACCACCGAGGGTTTAGCAGGAACAAGAGAAGGTTGAGCTGGTAGTGTTTCCACTATATTTTCTGTTTCTTTGGAAGATCTCTCATAATCTTTGTGGTACTCCTTCCCGGATCTTGTACCAGTAAAAGTTTCTTCTTCAGACTCAAGAGAAGGAAGTACCATATTACAGGATTTAGTCTTCCTCCCTTTAGCCCTTTTCTTGTAAGGTTTGTTGTGAGGAATTTCAGAACCCAATCCAACAGTGGATTTTTGATTTTGAATTTGTAAAGGAAGTCGTATTCCTTTATCATAATTTAAACCTTCTGCCTTCTGAAAGTTATACCCCATTTTCTTTATGAGAAGGACAGATTGCTGACTGTATAGATGAATGGGCAGCAGGCTTTTAGCAAATGGTTCCACAGAGGAAGAAGAAGGGATCTCTATATCCACAGAAGAATGAGGAATATATGTCTCTGTAACTACAGAAGGAGAAGGATTCGGGATACGAGGAAAAATCCCTGTAGGAGCTTTTTCGTAAGCAGCGAAGACTTGTTATGTCTGGTATAAAGGGACACTATTCATAGCTAACCACTACTGATAAGTAAGCTTGAGTTTGGTAGGAGGAGCTAGACTTGGAGGACATATGTTCAATCCTCTTAGTCTATCTTCCAAAGGAGAGCCATCCCATAGCCGATCCAAGTCATCAGGATCTGGAATATCATGAACAATCATGTTGCAGGTTTTGACTTTCTTGCCTTTCTTGGATTTTGAAGTTTTACCTTCATTTTCCAATTCAGGTATTAAGTCAGGGTGTACCCACATAATTTTACCATTTTTTAAGGTAAGAGGCAGCAATCCGTCATTTTCTTCTCTATGAAGCGGGATATTCACAATCTTTATCGTCGCCTTCGGGATTGGGATGATTCCATCTACTACTTGCTGTGGAGAAAAGTTCCTCGAATTGAAGAGAAACCATATTGGTTGTAACCGTATGGTCATCATTAGTTAAGGCGATAGCACCACCATTTATCAGCTCCTGGATTTTCTTCTTCAGGACTATAGCAAGCACTGGTAGGATGGTTAATGTATCTATGATAGATATAATATTTGGGATTGTCAGTTAGATTCACCTCATTAGGCCTTTTGGCTCTGAAATCTGAAGTTTGCCACTCTTCACCAGACATTGAAATATCCCTGGGATATCACTCTCATCAAAAGAGTATTCTTCCTTTGGCCTGGAAGATTCCTGGCTATTCGGCGTCGTTTTATTCTTGGAAAGATTAACCATGAGGGTATCTTTTCCTTTCACATTACGATTGTCGGGGTTATTACCAGGATTACTTTTCTTTCCTCTATCATCTGAGGCAAAAATCATCCCATGTTCACGAGCCAACCTACTATTGGTCTCGACAGAAACTGCTGCTATGATGAACGAAGCCCAATCTGTGAATTGAAAACCCGTAAAAATAGCAATAGATGGTCGCAGATTCATCTTACATGTATCAATGAGTGCTGAGTCTGGCATACCCGAGGGCATATTTAAAGTAGCTTGTCAAAATGTTCAATGAACGTCCGAGTATCTTCTTTCTCCTTTTGCTTGATTTCTATCAAGGAAGGACATGTTCATGTCCATACCTCCTTCGTAGAAGCGGGAGAGAAACATTGCCTTAAATTCGTCGAAAGACGAAATGCAATTGTCGGATAAACTTCGATACCAATCATAAGCCGAACCCGTCAAGCAACCAATGAACACTCGAGTGAGAAGAGCATTATTTTTCTGCAGATGTACAGTCATAATATCAAAATAATTGATATATTGACTAGGGGAAGTCCTCCCATCAAACAATACCATGGATTGTGGCTTGAATTTTGGTAGAAAGGGTGCATCGTTCCAATGAGGAGGATAAGGTTGTTTAATCCCTAACCTCTGGAGTTGATCCTTGTGCCTCAAGACTTCAAACTATGCTTTGAGTTCACGCACTGCCTGAATGGCCTCAGTAGTCTGCGGAAGCACATTTGATTGAATAGTTGTTGGATGTACCGTAATCCCCACCGGAGATGGTACATCTTCTGGAATAATAGGATCTGGAGAAAGCAGAATTTTGATTAACAACAGGCTCCTGAACATTCAAAGGTATATCAGCCCCTTGACTATCTTGAGTTTGTGCTGCTACTGGTACTGGTGCTATTATTGTCGGTTGAGCAGTTTGCTGATTCAATATTATCTGATGCATGTTTTGCACCATGCTAAGCATGTCTTTCAGTGATTGCTCAACGGCAGTGAGATGCTGTTCTGTATTAACAGATGAGGTCACTGGTTCATCTCCAACAGCGTAGGATTCAACCTCTCTTGAAGATATAGAAGGATCAGTATAGAAGTATGAATCGAGACTGTCAGTCTCAGACTCAAAAGATTGAGTACCCCCAGCTTCTGAATCAGAAGTCTGTATTTGTCTTTGTCTTCTTGATCGAGTGTTCTAATATACTCCCTCAAAAGAATCAAGAAGTCTGTTGAACTGTTGCTGACCTGGGGTTTGGGACGTATTTCGTCTTGGACGTCGTCCTCTGTTAGTATGAGATGCCATGTTCACTGACGCATATGACAACTCATGTTCTTGTTCTTCAGCTTGTTGTTGAGACACATTAAAACTCAATCGATCAAAAACTGACCGTTTTGAAGCCGAACAACAACAATTGATCACAACCTGGTGATAATCACAATGATGTTTTTCTTGGGGAAATGTCACCGGAGATTGTCTATTCTTACGCTTTTGCATTAGCAATTCATGTAAGTCAGAAGGAGTGGAGGGAGTAGTCTTCTTTATTACATTTGGGGTGGAGAAACGTTTAGTCCCCTGTGTATAAAGAAGATTACTGGCTGCATTCGCAGAACCAAATTGTACATTTCTACGCGTTTTGTAGCACTTGTCTCCCGAAAATTATTTATTTTAGAGAGAATTTTTATTTTTTTATTTTTTTTATTATTATTATTTATATAATGGTTTGAATCGTAGGTAAATGGAGTTTTGATTTGGGATCACAAGGTTGCGTACCTAAGCCTATAACTTAAGTATAGTAAAACTAGGACATATATGGTCTCCAGGGTCCCCATGCAGCCCCTAGAGTAGCATTTTATTAATTTTAGAATTTCTTGGATTTTTAGGAGATTTTTAGATAAATTTTATATATGATTTTATTAATTTTTTTAAGCTTCTAGGATTTACTGTGAGAGCACCCGAGGGTATTTTTGAGGTCAAATAAATTATTTGGGCTCTAGAACCCCTAAAATATTTTCTAAATTTTTCTAGGAATTTTTAGGAATTTTCTGGCATTTATTTGGAATTTATAGGATTTATCCTGATTTTTATTTAATTTTCTGCATTTAAAAACCTATTTTCCAAAACAAATATCCAGTCAGCCGCCGGCGGGGCCCACCCATCAGCCGCTGAAGCGGGAGGGCGCGGGCCCACGTGGCAGCGAGTGGGGCTGTGGGCTCGGTCTCCGAGCCGCCCTCAAATTCAAGCCGAGCCGGCTTAAGGGCACTCCTAAGCCGAGTCGAGCTCGGATTTCTCTGGGCCGCACGATCAGTGCGGTGGGCGCACAAGATCGTGCCACGTGGCACCGCCCAGCCGCCTCAAGCCACCAACCCATCTCTATATATATGAGTTATTAATAGTTTTCCGAAAACCCTAGAATTCAGCAATTATTTTGTGGGAGAGTTCAATAAGGATTCTTCGACTTCGCGGAGGGTATGCCGTCGATCTAGACATCCTTTTTGTGCGCCGTTTTTTTTGTTAGAAGCATATTGAGGTTAGGTTTCTGAATATATATTTTATTTTCTGTAATTTTGATCTCGAATTTCTGAATAATTATTTGAGTGTCGGTTGTCCAAAAATCAATACGTCGCACGGTTTTCGAGATTCGGAGCGATCTCGAACTCCGTTTTGCGATTCGTTTGAAGTTTTGGAAAGCTGACACCAAGCTCTAAAATATATAATTTTTCCAGAAATTTAGAGTTTCATCTAGTATTTTATTTTGTTCATAGAAGTCAGATTTGGTCAACGGTCCATCGATTTGGTCATGGTTAGCCATAATGGCGATAACTTTTGACCAAATCGTGATTTTGTGGCAAGGTCGATTCTAGTGCACTCATGGTACTGAAATCTATCATGTTGCACACTCAAACTTTGAATTCATAATATTTGACTAGTTAGTCAACAGTATGTCTCGGTTTGCGTGCCACGAGTCCCAAATTTGGAACCGTGACTTTCCTTAGCCAAATATTTTTGTGTAGATTATTATTTCAGAATTAAATAGGTTAAAATAGGATTTTAGATGATTTATTCCAGAATTAGAATAGTATTAATTGATTTAACCCATTAGCCACTTTCTAGGATTTTTAGAGTGGGATTTGTATATCTAACTTGTGGTTGTTTGTGCGACGGGGTTCGTGGGATGATGGCTTGATTTGATAGCTTCTAGGCCGGAGTTCATATTGTCTTCAACTTGTGAAATCAATTCATCCAAGAGTTCAGGCAAGTACTTGTTGACGCCTTCATGTGCATTTACTTTATATTGTCGTATTTACTTATACATGCTATCTTCTGTGTCTTGACTGTTACACATACGAGAGTTGAGTGTTTGACTATTGATCATGTTGTCTCATTGTTATCTTGATCGTTATCGTGATCGTGTTTTCGTGATTGTGAGGTATGGATATTGGAGGGGTACAATTACTAGGCACGTAGACAAAGCCCAGATGGTATTGTTGGCAACTCTCCCGGTTACGGGGGCAGGCCTTATAACCTCATCGTTCGCCCAAGCCGTCCATGTGTAGGAATGTTGTACTTCTCACAACACGTGCACTACGAGTGTTTATATGAGTCTCTTTACTTTTCATGCTGGTTACTTTTCTTATCAGTTTCTTCCATCTCATGATTTCTTGTTCATATTGTTCATTGTTTCCATTGATCATTATCTTCCATGTTTAGTGTTTTATTACTTTATATTGTACTTGTATCATGGTGGTTAGACTTGTACTTGTTCCAATCCTGACTGGATAACCATTTTTCAGTTGTAGACGACGTGATCTGTTCAGAGGTTTACGGTGAGTATGTTGGAGACACTGACGTCACTGGCGTACCTGGTTCCAATACTGATGCGAATTAACTTATTTTCTTCCTTATAGATTCGCATTAGTTAGTAGTTATAGTTATGGAGTTAGTTGTCCATTTTATTTTCTATTATCCGGGTTTGTTCCCGAGACTTTCTGAGTTGTAGTGGATTTTTCATATTTATAATATTGAGACTATTGGATGTTTTAGTAATTTTTGCTGGCTTAGTTGTGGATGATATATATATGCGTGTTGTGCTTGTTGAGGACCACCATTGTTATCATAGACAGCGTACTACCGCCGATGCTGCGGCGTAGGCTGGACTTGGCCACGTACTCGTATCCCAAAATTGGGAGCGGGTCGTGACAAGTTTTTATGGTGGCCCACGCAGGTCCAATTTCGCAAAAGACTGCGAACTCGTGGTAGTGCTTAAGTTAGTTGTACTACTGCGAGCCTGCGAATAGATTTGAAGTTAGGAGATTATATCATCCACAAATAGGATTTCCAACCTTATGAGTCTGTTTTATCATAGAATCTTATTGTATCTTATCTTGCATCCTGCTTGATTTCGTCCGTGATTTCTTCGATATGTTTGCATCTACCGGTCTAACCATGTCCTTTCTTCCTTTTAGTTTACAATGGTTGAGACAAGGCACAGTGCGATCCGTAAGGGGAAAAGGGTAGCTAACCCTTTTGCTACTCCCGAACCCGAGGGATCGACAGCAGAGAGTACCGAGTTCGTAGAGCCTTCTAACCATCAACAAGATAGGGTTAGTGCCTGAGGATCTTCCACCACTACCACCAACAGCCCCAACCCAAGGAGTAACTGTGGATGGAGCTCATCTCCTTACGTTACTCCAAGACATGATGGAGACTCAGCAGAGACATACAAATATTTTGGAGAGGAGCGTAGAAACACGACAAGATCGTATGGGTACTATTGATGGGTTTCGCAAGATGAACCCACCTCCCTTTACTGGCTCAGAGAAACCCATAGAAGTTACCAACTGGCTAGTAGAGATAGACACACTACTAGAGGCATCGGAGCTGCCACCGGAGAAATGGATAAAAGCAGTAAAGTTGTAGCTCAAGGACAATACACATCATTGGTGGGCAGCACAAGAAAGACGGTTGTGCAAGAATCTGTTACGGAAAGAGTTTACGGACCTCTTCAATACCATGTTCTTCCCCACCACTGTTCGAAAGGAGCTACGGGATCAATTCATACGACTAGAGCAGGGGAGCATGACAGTGGACGAATATGATGCAGAATTTAGTCGCTTGAGTCATTTTGCTCCTACTCTTGTATCTACAGAAGAAGAGAAGACGGAGAAGTTCCATTCTGGGCTGAATTACAAGTTGCAGAGTTTAACAGCGTCAGTAGACCCAACATCCTATACAGATATCTTGAATGCAGCTAGGCGTCAAGAATCTATCCTAAGGCAGAAAGTAGCTTCCCAAAAGAGAGGTAGAGATGGTAGTCATCAAGAACCATCAAAACGTCCTAATAATTCTCAGAAGACCTTCAAATCCAGCATCAACCTCCAACTAGGATGGTATCATCCCAGCCACAACAGCAGCCTATCCCACCCAAGCCTAAGTGTAATTATTGTGGAAAGAAGGACACAAGGAAGACCATTGTAGGAAGAGGTTAGGACTTTGTCTCCTTTGTGGAGCACCAGACCACCAAGTGCGAGAATGCCCCGCAGCACCAGCTCATAGGCCAGTTTCACAACAGCAATCTGGAGGAGCACAACGTCAAGGACAAGCATTTGTGGCCGTGACTCAACCCCAAGACATAGGTAACTTAAATAGGTTTCCTTGAAAGCCTTCTTTAGGTTTAGTTGTTATGCATGCTTAGTTAGTTGTTAGTTCACTTATGTTCCTAGCCATTATCTCTCCGTGACTTAGATTAAGAAATTATTGTTTGTAAGAGTTAGGTATTATACTATGCTATTTGTGATGTTTTGATTTTTGAGGACAAAAATCTTTTAAGGGGGATAGTTTGTAGCATTTGTCTCCCGAAAATTATTTATTTTAGAGAGAATTTTTTTATTTTTATTTATTTATTTTGTTTATTATTATTATTTATATAATGGTTTGAATCGTAGGTAAATGGAGTTTTGATTTGGGATCACAAGGGTGCGTACCTAAGCCTATAACTTAAGTATAGTAAAACTAGGACATATATGGTCTCCAGGGTCCCCATGCAACCCCTAGAGTAGCATTTTATTATTTTAGAATTTCTTGGATTTTTAGGAGATTTTTAGATAAATTTTATATATGATTTTATTAATTTTTTTAAGCTTCTAGGATTTACTGTGAGAGCACCCGAGGGTATTTTTGAGGTCAAATAAATTATTTGGGCTCTAGAACCCCTAAAATATATTTCTAGATTTTTCTAGGAATTTTTAGGAATTTTCTGGCATTTATTTAGAATTTATAGGATTTATCCTGATTTTTATTTAATTTTCTGCATTTAAAAACCTATTTTCCAAAACAAATATCCAGTCAGCCGCCGGCGGGGCCCACCCGTCAGCCGCTGAAGTGGAAGGGCGCGGGCCCACGTGGCAGCGAGTGGGGCTGTGGGCTCGGTCTCCGAGCCGCCCTCAAATTCAAGCCGAGCCGGCTTAAGGGCACTCCTAAGCCGAGTCGAGCTCGGATTTCTCTGGGCCGCACGATCAGTGCGGTGGGCGCACAAGATCGTGCCACGTGGCACCGCCCAGCCGCCTCAAGCCACCAACCCATCTCTATATATATGAGTTATTAATAGTTTTCCGAAAACCCTAGAATTCAGCAATTATTTTGTGGGAGAGTTCAATAAGGATTCTTCGACTTCGCGGAGGGTTTGCCGTCGATCTAGACATCCTTTTTGCGTGCCGTTTTTTTGTTAGAAGCGTATTGAGGTTAGGTTTCTGAATATATATTTTATTTTCTGTAAATTTGATCTCGAATTTCTGAATAATTATTTGAGTGTCGGTTGTCCAAAAATCAACACGTCGCACGGTTTTCGAGATTTTGAGCGATCTCGAACTCCGTTTTGCGATCCGTTTGAAGTTTTGGAAAGCTGACACCAAGCTCTAAAAATATAATTTTTCCAGAAATTCAGAGTTTCATCTAGTATTTTATTTTGCTCATAGAAGTCAGATTTGGTTAACGGTCCATCGATTTGGTCATGGTTAGCCATAATGGCGATAACTTTTGACCAAATCGTGACTTTGTGGCACGGTCGATTCCAGTGCACTCATGGCACTGAAAATCTATCATGTTGCACACTCAAACTTTGAATTCATAATGTTTGACTAGTTAGTCAACAGTATGTCTCGGTTTACGTGCCACGAGTCCCAAATTTGGAACCGTGACTTTCCTTGGCCAAATATTTTTGTGTAGATTATTATTTCAGAATTAAATAGGTTAAAATAGGATTTTAGATGATTTATTCCAAAATTAGAATAGTATTAATTGATTTAACCCATTAGCCACTTTCTAGGATTTTTAGAGTGGGATTTGTATATCTAACTTGTGGTTGTTTGTGCGACGGGGTTCGTGGAATGATGGCTTGATTTGATAGCTTCTAGGACGGAGTTCATATTGTCTTCAACTTGTGAAATCAATTCATCCAAGAGTTCAGGCAAGTACTTGTTGACGCCTTCATGTGCATTTACTTTATATTGTCGTATTTCACTTATACATGCTATCTTCTGTGTCTTGACTGTTATACACACGAGAGTTGAGTGTTTGACTATTGATCATGTTGTCTCATTGTTATCTTGATCGTTATCGTGATCGTGTTTTCGTGATTGTGAGGTATGGATATTGGAGAGGTACAATTACTAGGCACGTGGACAAAGCCCAGATGGTATTGTTGGCAACTCTCCCGGTTACGGGGGCGGGCCTTATAACCTTATCGTTCGCCCAAGCCGTCCATGTGTAGGAACGTTGTACTTCTCACGACACGTGCACTACGAGTGTTTACATGAGTCTCTTTACTTTTCATGCTGGTTACTTTTTTTATCAGTTTCTTCCATCTCATGATTTCTTGTTCATATTGTTCATTGTTTCCATTGATCATTACCTTCCATGTTTAGTGTTTTATTACTTTATATTGTACTTGTATCATGGTGGTTAGACTTGTACTTGTTCTAATCCTGACTGGATAACCATTTTTCAGTTGTAGACGACGTGATCTGTCCAGAGATTTATGGTGAGTATGTTGGAGACACTGACGTCACTGGCGTACCCGGTTCCAGCACTGATGCGAATTAGCATATTTTCTTCCTTATAGATTCGCATTAGTTAGTAGTTATAGTTATGGAGTTAGTTGTCCATTTTATTTTCTATTATCCGGGTTTGTTCTCGAGACTTTCTGAGTTGTAGTGGATTTTTCATATTTATAATATTGAGACTATTAGATGTTTTAGTGATTTTTGCTGGCTTAGTTGTGGATGATATATATGCGTGTTGTGCTTGTTGAGGACCATTGTTATCATAGACAGCGTACTACCGCCGATGCTGCGGCGTAGGCTGGACTTGGCCACGTACTCGTATCCCAAAATTGGGAGCGGGTCGTGACAAGTTTGGAGTTGTGTGCGTAAATCTTGAGATTTTTTAGCACGAAGGACTCCATTTTCATTGTGTGTAATTTGTAGATTTGGTACTTTGCGTAGAGCAGTATAAGAAGGTTGTTGGCATAGAACTGAAGCTTTACCAACAATATTTTTACATTGCACACGTTTAGGTGCATTCACAATAGATGTAAAAATGTCATTGTGAATTTTATCTACACTGTCAAAGACAGGAGATTTACCTTTACGTGTAGAGCGTAAAAGTTGGTTATCTGCCACATCACAGACGGGAGATTTTGTTTTACGCGAGGAGCGTAATTTATTTGAGCCTACCACGTCACCGACGGGAGACTGATTCTTACACCCAGAAGCACAATCGTTAGAGTCTACCCCATTACAAATGGGAGACTCATCTTTATGTACCGAGCGTAAAAGTTGGTTTTTACCCACTGAGCGTAAAACCTGGTTCTTACGCAGTGGGCGTGAAACCTGATTATCTTCACCGTTACAAACGGAAGATAAATTGTCACACTTTGAGTGCAACTCTGAAGTAAGGACTGCCTCGTTACAAACGGAAGCCCCTACGACAGGAGTGGGAAGAATTCCCTTGCCACTAGCAGCAACAGAGAGATCAGAAGCTATTTTAGATTTAGGAATCCAAACTTTTCGTGCTTTGCGAGATTTTTGAACATTGGAGTAGCGAGAACCACCTCCAGTTCGGAGCATCCCTTCATAAGCAGTGTGGTCGAAGTGTACAACCAGAGTCTTCTTTGTCGATCCAATCGACACATCATCGTATTGAGCAATTGCCTCCTCGTCAAAGGAGAAGGTCGTCCCCAGCAGAGTCGCCATTTTTGTTTCACTTAACAAAATGCCTGGAAGTCAGATTTTGAAAATAAAACGAGGAAGAGTACAAGAAGTACAAATTTGATTCTAGAAAAGTATTGTTGTAGAAGTCTGATCTGTAAATGATCACTTTGTTCCTTGGACCATACGATGATGATGAAGAACGCTGCTTGAAGATGAACAACTTGGAAGAACTAAGTCACCAGAAAGGTATCGACGCACTTGGGCACTGATGGCGAGGCCGAATGCTTTCCTGCTTTGCTTCACTCTGTTCTGAAAGAAAGGTTGAAGAAGAATGCTCTAGAGAATCAAAAATCTCTGAGTTCTAATCTCTCTGTCTTTTCTCCTGTCTCTGTGTGTGTGTCCTTATTATATGAGAAAATAAGTCTATTTATAGACTTGGGCTCTTGTGCGTAAAAACTCAGCAAAAGTTTCGTCTTTACGCTAACAACTGTCACCCACGACTGAAGTCATCGTCTGTATATGTTGACACGTGTCCCATCATTTCAGTAAGAATAGGATGCACGTACACACGTTCTTCGAGATGTGTGGCATGAAAGCCATGTAGGCAGACCACGTTCTCAACTGATGAAGAAGAATAGGGCGTAAAATAACCCCAATGTACTCCGAGCGTAAAGTAGTGGACTAGGCGTAAAACAGCCCTGTCATAGATTTCCCGCATAAAGTGGTTATTGAATAACCTTGAGCGTAAAGTAGCCCAAATAGACTTTACGCACACGTCGACTTTCGAACGTAAAAACTCATATAATCTCTGTGCGTAAAAGAAGCCATAGTGTGAGCGTAAAGTAGCTCAGTCCACATATTAAACGATAATATTGGTCTCTGTATTAAACAAATCCCTTTGAAATCTGTGGTATATGCCATCATCAATATCTTCATGTCAGAGTTTGCATTAAATGCGAGACTTGACAGCTTTGTCCAGCGTAAATGTGGCTGATCTGTCCTTGGCGTAAAATTATGGGTGTAGACCCGAGCGTAAAATGATCTGCCTACTTTAGGCGTAAAGTGATTAGCCTTGTCTTGGGCGTAAAGTATTTAGCCTCTCTGTGGCGTAAAGTAGATCAATTTGAGTGGAATGATCTATCACTTTGACTCTTTCTTTGAAGCACTTTTTACGCTCCTACAGAGATATTACCTTAATGTGGATAAGATGAATCCTTTGAATATGCTCATGGTCTTTCGTACTCTAGATACAAAATGAGACATATTCAGTTCTAAGGATGATGATAAAGAGGTATTAGAGACTGAAATTTCATAAATAAAAATTGGTGCATTATTGTACTTCGCTCAATGTAGTAGACTGGACATTTCATTTGTCGTGAGTCTCTTGACTAGTGTGCGCCAATATGCCGCCACTAGAGTGATATTAAAGACATCTTCCATCACCTTAATCGAACTACAAACATGTGTTTATTCTATCGCTACGCATCTCAGAATGGATCACACTCCCTTGATCCTCATAATGATGCATGTCTTATTGGTTATGCTGACGTCGGTTATTTATCTGACCCACACAAGAAAAGAAGTGGTTATGTCATTACCATTAGGGAGTCACTAATATCTTGGTAGTCGACAGAATGGACTCTAGTTGCCACTTATCAAATCATGTCGAGCTCATCGTCTTTCATGATGCTACTGAGAAGTGTATATTGTTGCGATCTATAACTAGGCACATTTGGACTACGAGTGGGTTTTCTTCTATTAATGATGTTCCAACAATAATCTATGAAGATAACGCCACATGTACTGACCAGATGAAGAAAGGCTACATCATAGAAAACAATACCAAGCATATTGTGTCAAAGTTGTTCTTCTCACATCAGCAAGCAGAGCATCAGAAGATTAAAGTCAAGCAGATACAATCCCAAGACAATCTTGTCGACTTGTTCACGAAGTCCTTAACAAAATTCACTATTCAGAAGCTTGTTCAAGGATTTATTTTGCGCAAATTGTCTGATTTGCAATGCTTATAGTTTATTTGGGATAAAATATCCAAACCGGGAGGAGTAGACCTTAATGTACTCTTTTTTTTCTTAACTGAAGACCATTTTTTCTATTGGCTTTTTGGTTTCCTAAGAAGGTTTTAACGATGCACCCACACTAATATGATCATATCTAAATCGATATTGACTCACTTTTTGTCGATTGTGCCTATAAAATCGTTTTCTTATCAAGAGCCACAACAAATTTAGAAATATCACTCTCCATCAATTATCTATAGGCTGATGCGAGGCTAATGCGGATCATTTCTTGAGTTGTGCACACTCAAGAAGGAGTGTTGCATTTAGTCTTAACTTAGTTGATTGTACCCAATTAACATATAGGATAAGTGTTATCATAATCATTATCATGATATCATATAATCACATCTTATAAAATTTAATAAGCCAATAACTATTATAACTAGATATTATGGAGATCCCTTGAAGGGGTTAAGCCACCAGAAATTTAGAAATCTCTCTCTCTCTCTCTCTATATATATATATATATATATATATATATATATATATATATATATATATATATATATATATATATATATATATATATATATATATATAGACAAAACACTACAGAACAGCCTGGCCCACACAAAGACCAAACCGAATTCAAAAATTAAAATTTTGAAACCCACACACAGCCCCGGGGGGGCACGTGGCCGATCCATGCAGTGCCCGAGGGGGCAGAGCCGGGCGTGGGGCCCGAGGGAGATGGGGCGCGTCCCAAGGGGGCTCAGGAATCCCTCCGCGCTGCCACCGAGGGGGCCTGGCTGGGGAGGATCCGCCGGTGAGGGGGAACGGCACCGGGGACGGCGACTCGAGGACAACTCCACGGCGGAGAGCTACGGCGAAGGACTGGGACAAGCGCACCCGCCGCAGCGAAGGACGGGAAGGATCCGTCGGAGAGGCAGGGGAGCCAGAGGGGGGCAACCCGAGGCTGGGAGGCACGGACCGATCGAGGAAAGGGGGCTCAGACCCGCCGGGGGAGGATCGGGGAGCCCGTCGGAAAAGGAGGAGGCCGCGGAGGAGTGTAGGAACCAGTAGGGGGACAAGGGGGCGGGCCAGAGGGGGCGGCCAGAGGAGCTCCTGCGAGGGGACTCCCGGGAGAAGGAGATTGAGAGGAAGATGAGCGCCGGACGGAGGGGACCGGGCGGAGAGGAGCACCGGGCGGAGGCTAGAAAAAGTGCCTCGACCCCAGGTGGTGGGCGTACGCCGCCCATTGCGTAGCGGAGACGCCGAAAAGGGAGGACTGCCAGAGGGGCACGGCCGGCTGGGCTGGGGCGGCGACCCAGTACCACCGCAAGGTAGTAGGGTCTTGCTAGTAGGCCCCCGCCGCGGGGAAGGGAGGCTGGGCGGAGCCGGCGATGGGAGGAGGGCTCGAGAGGGGCGCGGAGGAAGAGAGGGTGTCCGCTGTCGTGGCCTGAGGGGCGAAGGCGGCAAGAGGGGGAAGGTAGCCCGGGGGAGGAGCGGAGGAGCGGAGCTCCGGGAGGACGGTCGCACCCGAAGCGGGGGGAGACAGAACTAGGGCTGTGGGGAAGCCTTCAGCCGGGACGGGAAGAAGGACTGGAGGGGGAGGCGGTGTCACGACCCGCACCCTAGAGTAAGGGCACGAGGCGTGGGTACGTCCAGCCTACGCCGCAGTGTCGGCAGTAGAACGCTGTCCTAGGTCAAACATCTACCAAAATAAAGGTACCTGTACAGTATATACTCTCCGAATGGAGGTGACATAGCAGATACAGTCTCAATCACATCTAAGGTAGAGCATGATAAAGATAGATAAAACATGAAATCCAAAAGAGATACAGTAGATAGAAGTCTAAGTGTCTAAGATACATAAACCCAGAAATACGTCTCAAAGCTCAAATACAGTAATCCATAAATATAACTCAAGACAACTGGAAATAAACTATGAGCTAAACCCTAGCTATCTATACAACCTCTACTGTGTCTCCTCTAGGCTAGCAGGCAACCTCCAGGCTATCTGTAAAATTTATCAACAGGTCCAGTCAGGACATGAACGAGCACATCTCATCTAGAAAACCCAAGTAAATGACAGAGAACTATAAAGCAGTTATAGACAGTTGTATTGATGAACATGACAGTTTATGTTCAGGTGATGGTAAGAAAGACAGATATAGTGCAAGAAAAGTAAGTAACTAAACAAGAGGAGAATCATGGCAATAAAGACTGCAAATAAAAACTAGCTGAACCAGGGTAATATGGTATAAGTCCAGGCAGCAATGTAGACCAGTGTAACTCCAATGTAAGTCCAGTACAGGATGAATCTAATACAAGATGAATCCAGTAAGAGACGATTCCAGTTATAGTAATCAATAATTCCATGGTGAGTCTAGCCTATACTCTAGCAGTGTGTTTTAAAATACCGAGTTCGACATGTAAACGGCTGTAGGTAATACGACACATCACACACCTGGCCGGGTGTGAGATGGCTATCATTCCAGTAAATTTTAGTTGGGAGATTCCAGAGTGGGGTATGTCTACATGTCTTACTCTAGTATTTCCCCTCCCAGCAAGTGAATCCAAAATTCTGACACAATGATTCAAGATGAGTCCAGCCAAAATATAATGATACCAGTAAATGATTCCAGTAAATAATTCCAGTAGGTGATTCCAGTAATAGAAGCCAGGAATAATGATACCAGTAATAGAGGCCAGAAAATAAGAGTGTGTTGTATATATAAATCCAGAAATATCCACACGTGTTGTAACAGAGAATCGCATACAACTAACTAGAACTGAAGTACAGTAATTGACAAGTAAATGAGAGAACTATCAGAGAATGTACTCGCCTGATGTCTGAATGTCCAAAGTAAATATACTGTCCGATGAGAGGTGTCTGGCTCCTAATCAGAACAACACAAGTCACAACAAGTCCAAAATAACAATATGAAGTTCTACTATGCATTCTACATGATTCTAGGTCAATCTAGACCAAAGTCAACTCTTGGTCAACTTGGTCAACCCTGAAAGTCAAACCTAGGTCAACTATGGTCAAACTAGGTCTAACAAGTATAAATTAGGTCAAACAAGTTATTTTAGGTCTAAACAAACTAAGTATATGCAAATCAAGTATCCAAGATAGCTACTAACTCATAGCCTAAGTCACTTGCTAAACCAAGCACAAAACTAAACCATAAGCTAACAAGGCACACAAACTTAGTCATATAATGTATATATATTATTCACATTCACATATTCATATACATAGATATATATTGGAAAGCTATATATATAGGCACATATATATATATATATATATATATATATATATATATATATATATATATATATATATATATATATAGAGAGAGAGAGAGAGAGAGAGAAAGAGAGATAAAAGAGTAAGTGAGTATGCGTGTGTTTGGCATGTGTGTGAAAGGATATGTGTTAATGTTCTAAAATTTAGTAATAGTTAGGTGTATGTGACATGGGATACATGATGTCAAAGGGTGTATGAATGCATGTGTGTAAAAGGTTATAGGTTAACTCAGTTTATAGAAATACATATATAAATACTTACCTTGTATACATGCATACATACATATCATGTATATTACATTTACATGATACATACATGTATACTTGTATTATATTATACTTACATTCATGCATATTAGATACTTGTATTTATATTAACATATTGCAAACATTCATTTCATTTATGTATCTATGCATTACCTACATGTTTTATACATATGCATACATTGTATATTCATATCATTTCATACATTAACATAGAGACATACAAACATACACACATCATATATTTTATACCTTGTATTACCTACATATCATGTTATATATTATCATTCATTCCTTTCATATATTACATTCTATATTACTTATATACATGTATTTCCTCCATTCATTCATGCTTGCATCATATACTCTACATTACCATACATGTTATCATTATATATTGCATTATAATATTTATATATTATGCATTCATATCTATCATTACATATATATCTTGCATTCATATCTAGCATTCATTATATACTTTCATGCATACATTGTATATCATTCTTTCATTCATGCATTTATGCATTGCTTATATGCATTATATTAATTGCATTCCTACATGCTTGCATTCAACCATATATATACATTAATATAAAAAAAATATATCATATATATATTATTTCATTCATCTAACATATCATGCATTACATACTCTATATTCATTTAATATCCATACTACATAGGCTCATAGGTTACACAAAATGCATATATTGTATAGTCACTCTTCTACTTAAAACTAATACTGTACTAATTGGGCATTCATTAAATTCTAGGATTAAAGTGTGTTGTAGCTCTTCGTGTTAGCTTTCCGAAACTTTAAACGGATTGCATTTTCGTGTCCGGAAGCTCCTGAAATCGCAAAAATACCGAAACACGTTCGTCTTTCGTACAGCTGACACTCAAATAATTCTACAGAAAGTTACGTAAAGAATTTGGCTTATTAAAATATATATTTGGAAAGCTAACTTCGATACGGTTTTTTTAAAAAAAATGAGAGATAAATCGGAGTTTTAAACTAAAAGTTATGACATTTCTAAGTTGTCATTGCAACTAAAAACGTGGATAAATATTATGACAAATTTAGGTAGTTTGAGACAAAAGAAACACAAGTATATAACATAATATATCAAGAACTCACTCTCTACACTAATATATATATATGAGACACTATAGAACACATCTCCAATACAAAAATATGAGATTAAACATGTAATAATTCATTCATACATAACAACAACACATAGTGTGTCCAAATTTGGGGTTTTCCCACATGGACACACCCACAACACAAAGGACACTCCTATGACCTCCAAATGGACACAAATGGACACAAATGGAGATACAACCATAGGAGTCATTCCTATGGGTTCAAAATAGACCTATATGCATGAGGAAATGAAAAGGAGAAGGGATTTATACCTCCCGGTAGATCGAATCGAAGAAAAGCCTTCCCGGAGCGACACCGACACGTAGAGATTCCAAAAGGACACGAACGAGCTCCGAATCCTCCCAAACTTGGGTAGCTTCCTCCTTGGCTAGAATAGAGAAGGAAAGAAGAAGATTTGGTGGCAAAATAGAAGGATTTGGTGGAGAAATTGCTAGGGATTGCTCTATAGAAATTTGGGGAAGAACAAGAGAGAGAGAGTGTGGATGAGAATAATAAAATGAACTTGAGCCTATCCTCTCCCAAAGTGGCTGGCCATATGAGGCTATTTGTCCTATTATGGTAAGGTCCAAAATGCCCCCACTAACCTATTCTATTAGTATTAGGAAATGGCTAATTGGTTGGGGCTAAATTAGTCATTCTAAAGTCTCTAATCACACTGACCTTATCCATAATAATTAGTCTAACCTCTAACTAAAATATTTCTATTATGTGGGCCATGGCTAACTAATGTGTGGGTTCACTAAAGTCAACACTACCCCCGGGTCCCCGTTTCAAGTCGGATTGAGCTGAAATTCGAACCCGACTCAAATAATCCCAAAACAATATCATAAATAATAAAATAAATTTTAAAAATATTTCAAAAATACAAAATGACAAAAATGCCCCTGTTCCTAAAAACTGGGGGTGACAAATTCCTCGAAATTAAAACCAAACAATAGTAAAATGTCAAAATCACAAGTCATAATTTTAAATAGTTTAAAAATGATTAAAAATCACCAAAAAATCATAATATGAAATAATAATCAATAAATAATAATTATCATTACAAAATTTCAAAATTACCCTCATCTGGAAAACTGGGTGTTACAATCCTACCCACCTTATAAAAATTTTGTCCTCGAAATTAAGATGATCGTACCCCCTTCTATGTCAACATAGTCAAGGGTCAATCACTAGTCAATTTCTCAACATCCAAGTACTTGGTCATCAACTGGTCAACTTCTTAGGGTTTTACCTATGCTAGCTATCTAGGTGTTGGCAACTAGAATTTAGCAAAAGAGAAACTCTATAATAGACTAGCACTTAACTTCCCAATCCTATCAAGTCACCTATAACTAAATACCTACAAGCTAAGCACATGAATACCAAATACCATATATATATATATATATATATATATATATATATATATATATATATATATATATATATATATATATATATATATCCCATCACATATATATATTTCCCATCACATATATCCTAAGTATATCATCTATATATATATACATGAAAAAAAAATATATATATATATATATCCCATCACATATATCCTAAGTATATCATCTATATATATATACATGACTGATCAACCAAGGGTTAAGGCAGACTAAACTTATAAGGGTCTGAAACAATGCTTAAAACTAGGCTAAGGATGAATGGTCTGAATCAAGGGGACATGGTATCTAGTGAAGGGTCTGCACACTGCCTATAAAGGTGATCAACACAAAGGAACTCAACACGAAGAGAACTTAACTAAAATGGAAAACTGAACCAAGTATAGGCTAAACAACATGTTTATAACCCTATACAACAATGGCCTATAGATACCAACTAACCTATATCCCATATGCCAATATCATCTGCAATCTATCTATGCAAATAGACCTCTCGGTCTTAGGTGAAACTACAACTATACTCAAAGGCAGGCTCTGGTCATGGGTGCCTCACTGGAAAAGGTAAGGGAAAGTAGTAATAATCATCAAGGCTGTAAGGCATACTAACATCCTATGTGTAACTGGTTGGTATTATAGATAACATGAGAATTATCTGCAATGGGTTACTATTCTAACACCAATGCTAACTCTCACCTCGTACAGACACTCTACAAGTCATCATACCATTATACTATGAAGGAACTACCTATGAATAAGCTCTACAAAACTAAATATCCCTACTCCTAAGTCATTTATAACAATCAAAATGGTATGATGTTTAAACCTTCTCAAGATACAATCTGTTAATCATATGCGTCTGTCCAAAATCATGTTGTCCAGAGTCTTCATCATGCTAGTGAGCAAGGCTACGATAATCACAGAGTCCTTGACTAAGGTACGTACCTCTAGGTTTATGGTATTTAAAATTTTCGCACTGCCGCATGCGACGACAAAAACCTTAAATTCCCATACCCGAGAATACATCCAAAATCTGACTACATGTCCTCACTATGCAAACTAACACGACTATCGAGGATTCTAGATCCCATGATTTAGGCAACCTAGCCCATATGATTTTTTTTCAGAAGAAAAACCAACAAAAGAGTAACATGACAAAATTAATCAATCAACAAGGAACAGATGGAATCGGATTTCAAGGTAATTATAAAAGATAATTGCGGGAATAGAATTGAGAAGAACGGAACTTACAGCAAGATCTCCAAAGGTCTGTGCATCCTCGACTGTCCTGACGATAGCTCGCCCTGCTGGTTTCCACCAGCCTGATGCTGATACTGCACAAATCTCTGCTGCTGATGCTGCATGAATCGCTGCTGCTGAGAGAAACCAAAAATGAAGGAAAAAGTCTCTATACAGACGGAGGTGCACCTCCAATGTAGCAGAAATGCCAACCTGAGTCGGCACAACAGAAGCTGCGGTCTCGAGGCCCTGATGAACAGGACGAGAGGTGGCCAGCCTCTCGATACTATCCCCCGAAACGAAGCGATGAGATCGTGTCTTCATAACCATCATGAAGACAGATCAAAACAAGAAGCAATTTCTGAGAATGAAGCGAAAATTCAAAGGAGAACAGTTTATATTCAAGGGAGGTCAATAAGCAACAATTTTAGACAAAAGGAATCGGATTAAGAGTTTTTCCTAATGTGATTGAGTACCTCCAAAAATATCCTAATCCTACTGCAGGCTGTAGTGATACTCTAGTTTGAATACCACTACATAAACTCGACCTATATGGGCCACCACCAAAAACGTGTTACGACCCGCACCCTAGAGTAAGGGCACGAGACGTGGGTACGTCCAGCCTACGCCGCAGTGTCGGCGGTAGAACGCTGTCGTAGGTCAAATATCTAACAAAATAAAGGTACCTGTACAGTATATACTCTCCGAATGGAGGTGACATAGCAGATACAGTCTCAATCACATCTAAGGTAGAGTATGATAAAGATAGATAAAACATGAAATCCAAAAGAGATACAGCAGATAGAAGTCTAAGTGTCTAAGATACACAAACCCAGAAATACATCTCAAAGCTCAAATATAGTAATCCATAAATACAACTCAAGACAACTGGAAATAAACTATGAGCAAAACCCTAGCTATCTATACAACCTCTACTGTGTCTCCTCTAGGCTAGCAGGCAACCTCCAGGCTATCTGTAAAATTTATCAACAGGTCCAGTCAGGACAGGAACGAGCACATCTCATCTAGAAAACCCAAGTAAGTGACAGAGAACTATAAAGCAGTTATAGACAGTTGTATTGATGAACATGGCAGTTTATGTTCAGGTGATGGTAAGAAAGACAGATATAGTGCAAGGAAAGTAAGTAACTAAACAAGAGGAGAATCATGGCAATAAAGACTGTAAATAGAAACTAGCTGAACCAGGGTAATATGGTATAAGTCCAGGCAGCAATGTAGACCAGTGTAACTCTAATGTAAGTCCAGTACAGGATGAATCTAATACAAGATGAATCCAGTAAGAGACGATTCCAGTTATAGTGATCAATAATTCCATGGTGAGTCTAGCCTATACTCTAGTAGTGTGTTTTAAAATACCGAGTTCGACATGTAAACGACTGTAGGTAATACGACACATCACACACCTGGCCGGGTGTGAGATGGCTATCATTCCAGTAAATTTTAGTTGGGAGATTCCAGAGTGGGGTATGTCTACATGTCTTACTCTAGTATTTCCCCTCCCAGCAAGTGAATCCAAAATTCTGACACAATGATTCAAGATGAGTCCAGCCAAAATATAATGATACCAGTAAATGATTCCAGTAAATGATTCCAGTAGGTGATTCCAGTAATAGAAGCCAGGAATAATGATACCAGTAATAGAGGCCAGAAAATAAGAGTGTGTCGTATACATGAATCTAGAAATATCCACACGTATTGTAACAGAGAATCGCATACAACTAACTAGAACTGAAGTACAGTAATTGACAAGTAAATGAGAGAACTATCAGAGAATGTACTCGCCTGATGTCTGAATGTCCAAAGTAAATATATTATCCGATGAGAGGTGTCTGGCTCCTAATCAGAACAACACAAGTCACAACAAGTCCAAAATGACAATATGAAGTTCTACTATGCATTCTACATGATTCTAGGTCAATCTAGACCAAAGTCAACTCCTGGTCAACTTGGTCAACCCTGAAAGTCAAACCTAGGTCAACTATGGTCAAACTAGGTCTAACAAGTCTAAATTAGGTCAAACAAGTTATTCTAGGTCTAAACAAACTAAGTATATGCAAATCAAGTATCCAAGATAGCTTCTAACTCATAGCCTAAGTCACTTGCTAAACCAAGCACAAAACTAAACCATAAGCTAACAAGGCACACAAACTTAGTCATATAATGTATATATATTATTCACATTTACATATTCATATTCATAGATATAGATAGAAAAGCTATATATATAGGCACATACATATATATATATATATATATATATATATATAGAGAGAGAGAGAGAGAGAGAAAGAGAGGTAAAAGAGTAAGTGAGTATGCGTGTGTTTGGCATGTGTGTGAAAGGATATGTGTTAATGTTCTAAAATTTAGTGATAGATAGGTGTATGTGACATGGGATACATGATGTCAAAGGGTGTATGAATGCATGTGTGTAAAAGGTTATAGGTTAACTCAGTTTATAGAAATACATACATACATACTTACCTTATATACATGCATACATACATATCATATATATTACATTTACATGATACATACATGTATACTTGTATTATATTATACTTACATTCATGCATATTAGATACTTGTATTTATATTAGCATATTGCAAACATTCATTTCATTCATGCATCTATGTATTACCTACATGTTTTATACATATGCATATATTGTATATTCATATCATTTCATACATTAACATAGAGACATACAAACATACACACATCATATATTTCATACCTTGCATTACCTACATATCATGTTATATATTATCATTCATTCCTTTCATATATTACATTCTATATTACCTATATACATGTATTTCCTCCATTCATTCATGCTTGCATCATATAATCTACATTACCATACATGTTATCATTATATATTGCATTACAATATTTATACATTATGCATTCATATCTATCATTACATATATATCTTGCATTCATATCTAGTATTCATTATATACTTTCATGCATACATTGTATATCATTCTTTCATTCATGCATTTATGCATTGCTTATATGCATTATATTAATTGCATTCCTACATGCTTGCATTCAACCATATATATACACTAATGTAAAAGAATATATATCATATATATATTATTTCATTCATCTAACATATCATGCATTACATACTCTATATTCATTTAATATCCATACTACATAGGCTCATAGGTTACACAAAATGCATATATCGTATAGTCACTCTTATACTTAAAACCAATAATGTACCAATTGGGCATTCATTAAATTCTAGGATTAAAGTATATCGTAGCTCTTCGTGTTAGCTTTTCGAAACTTTAAACGGATTGCATTTTCATGTCCGAAAGCTCCCGGAATTGCAAAAATACCGAAACACGTTCGTCTTTCATATAGCTGACACTCAAATAATTCTACAGAAAGTTACAGAAAGAATTTGGCTTATTAAAATATATATTTGGAAAGCTAACTTCGATACGGTTCTTTAAAAAAATGGAAGATAAATCGGAGTTTTAACCTAAAAGTTATGACATTTCTAAGTTGTCATTGCTACTAAAAACGTAGATAAATATTATGACGAATTTAGGTAGTTTGAGACAAAAGAAACACAAGTATATAACATAATATATCAAGAACTCACTCTCCACACTAATATATATATGAGACACTATTGTAGTGCCCCGTCCCGCAAAGTCAATCGGAGGAATCGTAACGCCGACGGCGTTCGGACTTGGCCTTACAACGGCGACTCGAAGACATCGCTCAGGTGGGGGAGTTTCGGTGAACTTGCCTCATCTTTGCCTTCACTTAATAATTCGTGTTTTCAACTGCACAAGTAGGCTTAATAATAAAAGAGACGAATCCACATAGCTAAAGGGAATTATCCCGACGGATCGAATCGAGTTTAGAACATGGAAAACGTCCCACGGTCTGATTAGAGTTCTTGCTCAGCGTGCTTTGAAAATGACACTCGATCCTTCGTCCCGTGGCTTGGGAGAAGGAAAAGTTGGTATTCGACACAAACGATGAGTTAGCCTAAGTCATAGGCGTCGCCCGCGTAAATGCTCGATAAAGCATGCACGTTTCCACTGCGCAAGGCTTGGCATAGCCTTGGCTCATCCCTCGGGTTAAGTTGTAGGCTTGAGTAAGTTAGGCAAAATTATGCCGATCGACCTAAGTCATTCTAAGTGTCGTCCCGCTCGTTCTGCGGTTGTCAAGTCAAATAGTCCCACGATCTCACGGGCCGTCATATAACGTATGACTTGGGTGATAGCGTCGCGTAAGACAGAAGTCAGTTAAAGGCACGAGCCACGGTTGGCACGATGTAAAGTTAGCCACGGTCCATGGCACTTAAGGAATACGTTTTGTCCAAGTTAAGTTGAAAGGCTACGTAGTAGTCGTTCCCTCGAGTTCAAAGAAGTTTGAGGCGGTCCCTCGGTTGGGAGCCTCGCGTCCTGTCCACGTTAAGGCGTTTCGAGGCGGTCCCTCGGTTGGGAGTCTCGCGTTCCTATCCACGTTGAGTATTCGAGGCGGTCCCTCGGTTGGGAGTCTCGCGTTCCTATCCACGTTGAGTATTCGAGGCGGTCCCTCGGTTGGGAGTCTCGCGTTCCTATCCACGTTAAGTATTCGAGGCGGTCCCTCGGTTGGGAGTCTCGCGGTCCCGAGGCACGTTATGCCAAGTGTGATTCAAGCACGAGTTGCTAAGTATAGTTCCGGTCGTACCAACAAGTAGGCCATGCATTTACGTGAGTCTAGAATGTCTCGTAGGTACGTGGTCATTGGACACCTTGTCGACAAGGATTTCTGCCTAGACTGGTTATACGCCGGAGCACCGGGCCCAGTCGTCCTAGGAGGTAGACGTTATAGCAGCGCATGCTTTTATTGCGTGGGTAGTCGGGGGCTTTCCATGGGGCTAGCTACCTTGCATCGAAGGACCCGCCGCCTACCCGAGCTATGTCCGCGATGGCTTGTCATGCCAGTGGCCTTTCATATAGATAAATAGCGTGCTAAGCGGCGAATTCGCATGCACGGGGGGCTCCTCGGCCGGAGGAGCCGCCTGGTCCGGGTCCGACTGGGGGTGACAAATTCCTCGAAATTAAAACCAAACAATAGTAAAATGTCAAAATCGCAAGTCATAATTTTAAATAGTTTAAAAATGATTAAAAATCACCAAAAAATTATAATATGAAATAATAATCAATAAATAATAATTATCATTACAAAATTTCAAAATTACCCTCATCTGGAAAACTGGGTGTTATAGGCGACGAGAGGAAGGTGGCTGACTGGGCGGGGGGCTCCTCGGCCGGAGGAGCCGCCTGGTCCGGGTCCGACTGGGGATCCGAAGGGAACGAAGGATCCGACCCCGATGGAGCGGGGCTGGGCTCCAGAGCCGCGGGGCCGTCGAGTGCCGATGAAGGGGGAGACTCCGAGGCGAGCGTAGCCTGAGATCCGGAGGGGGAAGCCGCTGCCGGCGAAACAATGCTGAGAGCCGACGGAGGGAGGATCGAGACGGTCGCTGCCGGAGGGACGGCTGCTCGGGGGAGCGGCGGGTCAGGAGGTGGCCCCAAAAAGCACGGGACGCCGAGGAAAACAGGTGGAGGGCCGAGGAGAGACGGGGCCGGAGACGGCCGAGGGCGCCGGAGACGTCGATGCCGACGACGCCGAGGTCGGCAGCGGCTCGGAGGAGGAGATCGGAAGGAGGAAGGACCTCCGTACGTCGAGCAAACTCCTGCCTGGGGAGGGGGCCAGAGGGACCCCATCCAAGAGAGGGGGACGGGAACGCCGGAGGAGGCGGGAGGAACCCGGCGGCTGGGGGGGCGCGGGGCCGGCCGGCCGCAACCAAGGGGGTTAGGCTCGAGGAACTGGGAAGCTCCTTCGAGAGCTATCCAGACCCACATCCTCCTTATATATATATATATATATATATATATATATATATATATCACTTAGTCAATTTTTAACTATAAACAACCACTTCAACCATAAATTTGTTTCAAGATCTTCTACTACTGATTGTGCTATTTGTTTTATGTTTCCGATAGTACTGTTGTGAAATACTATCCTTTGTTCAGAGATCGACTTACAGCCTGCAAACCTTAGAATTCTTCTCATATTGTTATTCTCGTCCGTTATTGCCATGGCACAATTTTTTATCGAAAATTGAGAAAATAAAACAATTGTAAAAACAACGTTTCAACGCAACACTTCAAAGAAGGTGCACAATGGAGATCCTAGGAGGATTCTGGATTACGATAATCTAAAAAGATTTTGTAACAGTAGCAAATGACAGTAGCACTTCTAAACAGAAGGTACGAATCGAAATGCTAACAGCAGCAGCGATGACAGGCGCAAGATGGAAGATGACCTGCTGGGGTGAATGATCACCGTTGCTCAAAGCTTAATTCGCCCCACACGAATAGCTTCCAGGAACCTGCAAGTTTGTCGGGGAACTCTGGAACACTGCTCTTCTGACACCTTGATGGCAGCGAACTCTTGCGGCGCTAAGTGACGTTGGTGCAACGCTACTCTTCTCTCTCAAAGTCTGTGGGAATTTGTAAGGAATTCTGAACTCTGTACTTGTGTTAAAAAATACTTTTGTACTCTACTATATATTTTGTATGTTTCTACTGTGAAAGATAAGAGAGCCTTATATAAGCCCACGCAGTAACTGCCCAGTTAGCAGAACATTCGGAACGTGGAAAAAACTGCCCCGAACGTGCTGTAACCGCTCAAATCATGTATAGACACGATCTGAGTCAACTTGCGCACAGTGGGCGCAACTTGGGCCACCCGTGCAACTAGCACACTGTGCGCACAGCACCACTTATGCCACTTGCGCCACACTGTGCCACACGTACCGTACGCAAGCCGTGCAATACGCACACTGTGCTACTCGTACAACATGTACCACTTATGCCACTTGTGTACCGTGTACAACCTGCACAAGCCGCACAATGTGCACACTGCGCTACTCGTATAACGTATGCCACTTGCGCACCGGATACACCCTACACAAACCGCATAACATGCACAACCTACGCAAACCGTACAACGTGTGCAAACCGCATAATGCACGCAAACGGCTGCATAAGAGGCTCACACAACGAGTACAACTTAAGCGCACTATGCGCCTAGCGACGATGCTGACGTGCTAAGTGCGCCAATAAAATGCCACATTACGCCTCATGAGCCCATAAGCCCGAGTCGCTAAGCCCCTACTGGGCTTAGCTCCAATGGAAATAAATTTTCCAAGAGCAAAAAGCATGAATGCTTCATTGTTGATTTAGTCTTTTTCCCATTAGAAAAATACTCCCACTTGGCATACCCATGTGCACCTTCACACCACATGTGCATCTCTAAAAGAGCATAGCTAATATATAGAGATACAACTCCTTTGGCCTAGCCGACGTAGGACTAAAATTCCAAAACAAAAGGCCAAACTCCAACAATCCCCCACATATCTCTATATATGGGTTTGAGTATTTTCCACAGTAACTGCCCATCATGTATTAGGAAAGATGTCGCTGACGACTTGAATCTTCCCGCATGGGTCAAATAACAGACTATAATACAAGAATGGACTATGCCTTGAATTATGCACCATAGCTGAAATTCTTTCTACTCATGTAATGTAGTTACATGTGCTTCTGGCTACACATTAAAGGTCCTATGCCAGCCTGGTTTCAGTGTATAATTTTGGTGTCTACAAGTTTACCCTCAAGAGACGGCCTGATATCTCTTTCCATACACTATAGGTGAGTTCTTTGTTAAAGAGACATGGCATAAAGCGCTTTGGGCTTCCCTTGCGGTGCTACGCCACTATGACATGGCCTAAAGCCGAGGCCTTATCCCGTATCGGAAACCTCATCGTAGTGTCATAATACTGTAGCATGAGGTCACCGCCTCTTTGTAGTGCCAAACTACCCAGCATGAAGCCTTAGGCTTCCTTGCGGTATTACGTCGCAACGATATGGCGTGCAAGACCGAGGATTTACCCCTATCCGGGTACCTCATGTGGTGTCGTGCCACTGTAACATAAGAAATCCCTCATCTTTGTAATGCTGACTACATCCTCTTTTATTTCAACATATAGCATTAGGCTACCTGTCTATTTGCGGTACTATGCCACTGTGACTTGGCTCATACAGCCGAGGCATTATCCCTTTCGGGAACCTCATGGTGGACTCACCCCATAGTAGTATGGAGTTTCACTCATTGTAGTGTTGCACTACTGTGCTTCCTGTAAAGCACACCAGGCGTTCACTCTTCTTGAGAACTCATTAAGGCGTTTAAGCCAACCTTCCTACAAGATCCATTTTCCACAGAAAATAATAGTAGATAACAGTGGTTATAGGTCCGTAACCTCTTCATGCCACAGAGGACAAGTACCCACCATTTTTGATATTCTTCCGGTTTATAGTCCTCCCTTGAACCAAAAGCTAGATGCCTAGTATATTTCTCTTTGAACTAATAGCATAAAACTCTATGGTAGGAATGTAATAACACAATATCAGAATGCCTTCAAGCCCATTTTACAAGCTGTGTCATCGACCAGCTGGCGCTTGAGGCCCTTGGTGAACGGATCCGCCAGGTTCTCCTGACTCTAAACATCAATCACTACAATAACACCCCTTTTGGTGAGATCGTGTACTGCCATGTGCTTCAACCGCACAGTCCTCTTCTTCCCGTTAAAGAGGTCATTTGATGCCACCGTCGCAGTCGCCTGGTTGTCGCAGTATATCGGTATTATCGGTATTTATGCCCCAACCACTGGAAGATCATACATGAGATCCCGAAGCCATTATGCTTCCTCTGCTGCGGTATCAAGTGCAAAGAACTCAGATTCCATGGATGACCGTGAGAGCATAGACTGCTTCTTCGATTTCTACGATATAGCAACTCTACCCATTATGAAAATGTATCCACCTATGGACCTCTCGCTCTCCACTTCTGAGCACCAGCTGGCATCACTGAAGCCTTCTACTACCGGCAGATCTCTGCTATAGTACAGTGCATATGTCTGAGTCTTCTTGAGATATCTCGTAACCTGTTTCACAGCTTTCCAGTGCTCAATGTCTGGGTTGCTCGTGAAATAACTCAGCATTCCCACGGTGAAAGCTATGTCAGGCCTTGTGGCAGTAGTAGTATACATCAAACTTCCGATTACGCTTGTATACTCCAGCTGCCTGACGGTTTCCCCTAAATTAGGCTTCAGCTTCAGATCACACATGTACGGCGTATCGATCCCTGGAAGATCCTGATACCCGTAATGAGTGATCATCTTCTCAACATAATGAGACTGTGACAATGCTAGTCCAGTGTCTGTCCGGATGATCTTGATCCCTAAGATAACATCAGCTTCTCCCAAGTCCTTCATTCTGAACTTTCTCGAGATGAACTTCTTTGTCTCCGTGACACAGCCTATATCCGTACCTAGGATCAGCATGTCATCCACGTACAGACAAACGATCATACCTCTTCCATCAGCAAACTTCGTGTAAACACACTTATCCGTCTCGTTGACCATGTAGCCTTTTGACCTTATAATCTTGTCAAATTTATCATGCCACATCTTTGGAGCCTGTTTAAGACCGTATAAGGATTTCACCAACTTGCATACTTTGTCTTCAAGACCCTTGACGACAAATCCCTCTGGCTGCTATATGTAAATCTTTTCAGTCAGCTCGCCATTTAGGAAAGCTGTTTTCATATCCATCTGATGTATCACCATCTTATGTATTGTTGCGAAAGCAATCAACATTCTAATGGTGGTCATCCAGGCTACTGGAGCATACGTGTCAAAGTAGTCAATCCCCTGCTTTTGAGAAAATCCCTTGGCTACCAACCTAGCCTTGAACTTGTCAATAGTTCTGTCTGCTTTCATCTTCTTCTTGAAGATCCATTTGCATCTGATGGGTTTCGCTCCTTCAGGAAGATCAACCAACACCCAAGTATTATTTGAGGTGATGGAATCAATTTTATTGTCAATCGCCTCCTTCTAGAAAATCGCATTTCTGGTCTTCATCGCCTCATCATAGGTAAGTGGATCTGCGTCCACATGATAGGTGATAAAGTCATTTTCGATGTCCTTTGGCCTCCTCACACGCTTTGCTGACGGCTCAGCGAGTTCTGGTTTAACCGTTGTTTTGACAACAACATCTTCTTGGACTACTTCTTCATTGAAAACTTTAGTTTCTTACGCACCCTCATTGTTCTCCGGTATATCCGCAAGAACAATATTCTTGTGCCTTGTAAATTTGTCTTCAAAATATTCTGCTTCACAAGATTCAATGATATGATTTGACTCAATATCAAGAAATCTTCGAGCATCACTCTTCTCGGCATACCACAAGAAGATCGTCTTTATAGTCCTTGTCCCAAGCTTCTGATTCTTCAGATCTGGAAGCTTGACATATGCCAGACACCCCCACACTAGAATGACATTCAAGTTAGGTCTGACCTTGAACCAGAGTTCATAAGGAGTAATGTCTGAAGTTGCATGAGGCACTCTATTTAGAATAAAAGTGGTCGTCAATGCAGCTTCTCTCTAGTAGCACTTTGGAAGACCCGCAGTCAACAGCATTGAGTTAATCATTTCTGTTAACGTTCTGTTCTTCCTCTTGCTACTCCGTTTGATTGAGGAGAGTACGGAGCTGTAATCTCATTGACAATTCCATATTCTTTACAGAACGATACAAATTCATGAGACATGTACTCTCCACCTCGATCACTTCTTATTCTCTTGAGGAGTTGTCCAATCTGCCGCTCAGCTTCGCCCACGAACTCCTTGAACTTCTCGAATGCTTCGTCTTTCACCTTCAGCAAGTAGATGAACGCATACTTTGAGAATTCATCAGTGAAGGTTATGAAATACTTTATCCTGGCCTTTGTAGAGAGATGTTTGAAGTCACAGATATCGGAGTGTACCAACTCCAGAAGATCTGTACTTCGATAAACCCCAGGAAAGGGTTTCCTTGTGATCTTCATTTGAGCACAAACTTCACATTTCTCTACCTTACCGCCACACTTGGAGATAAGTCCTAAACTAGACATTTTGTTTATTCGTTTATAATGAACATGTCCTAGCCTATTATGCCACAACTCAAGAGTATAAGCAGAAGGAGTGATTGCATTAATTACATTGGATTAATTTACAAGCTAAATTTTGAATATTGCTTCGGTATAAAAAGCTTTTCCGAAATATGTCCTCTTAATAGACATCACCATCTAGCCAGCATTGATGTCCATCCTGAGGCCTGTATTGCAGAGTAGACCTCCCGAGATCAGGTTCTTTGCGATAGCAGGTACATACTTCACACCTTGAAGCGTCAGAGACTTTTCCGAAGTCGGCTTCAAAACTACCGTCCCGATCTCGAGCACTTCAGCTTGTACCTGGTTCGCCATCATAACCACTTCAGAAGTTGGTGTATAGGTGGTGAATCACTCCTTGCTGGAGCAGACATGGCAGGTGGCTCCAGTGTCTACCCACCAGTCAGAGTCAGCCCCCACCGCATCGACATGCGCAATCATAGCAACAACGTCAGTGATCATAGATACCTTGCTAGGCTCTCATTGCTCTGATTGCTTGGTCTTTGCTTTGCATTCATTCTTGAAGTGGCCCTTCTTGCCACACTTAAAACAAGGCATCTGAGACTTTGCCTTCTTTTACTTGAAGGAAGTCCCTTTCACGTTCAGATTGTTAGGGTCCTTTTTCTTGCTGTGGGAAACCGTATACTTTTCCCTTGGTTTTCTGGTATGAACCAAATTGGCGTTAGCCAATTGCTTGGACAGTGCGTCCACCTTCAGTTGAGCCATCATCTGGTCCTCAACGTAGACTTCCTGCAGGAGATCGTCGAGACTGACCTCCAACTTCTTTCTATGTATGTTTGCATAGAACTTTCTCTACCCAGCAGGGAGCTTCGAAACGATCCCTCCAACAACAAACTTATCGGAGAGAGGCATCGCCTCATCTTACAACTTCTGTCGCAGTTTCAGGAACTCCTTCACCTGCGGCAGCATTGGCTTCTCGTCCTCAAAGAACCACTTGTGATATTTCTCAACAAGAAATATCTTGCTACGGTTCTTATCATCCTCGTACAGTTTCTCCAAAGACTCACAAATCTCTCTGGCAACAGTCTTCTTTGAATAAGATTTGACAAGGAAATCTTCCATAGCATTTAGGATCATAAGCCTACAAATGCTATTGTCCCTTCTCCACTTGGCCTGGTTCTTAGTAGCCGCAAAGATTGTGGCTGCAGATCCAGTTTTTAGAACAGTAGGTTCCTCCTCAATTAGCACGTGATTAACATCAGAGAACTGAATATTGAGGGAAATATTTCTTTTCCAGATTTGATAGTGCTCACCATCAAATTGTTCTAACTTAGAGAAGTTAGGTTTGATTAGCGAAGCACGAAAGTTTTCCATCATATCAATTAAGCTTTGAGATTGTTATTACCGGGGCACAATTTTTGATGGAAAACTGAGAAAATAAAACAATTATAAAAATAACATTTCAACACAACACTTCAAAGAAGGTGCACAACAGAGATCCTAGGAGGATTTTGGATTACGATAATCTAAAAAAAAATTGTAACAGTAGCAAACGACAGTGGCACTTCTAAACAGAAGGTACGAATCGAAATGCTAACAACAGCAGCTTGGATAGGCGAAAGATGGAAGATGGCCTGTTGGGGTGAATGATCACCGTTGCTCAAAGCTTAATTCGTCCCACACGAATAGCTTCCAGGAACCAGCAAGTTCGTCGGAGAACTCTGGAATACTCTGCTCTTCTGAATCCTCGGATGGCAGCGAACTCCTGCGGCGCTAAGTGACGCTAGTGCGACGCTACTCTTCTCTCTCAAAGTTTGTGAAAATTTGTATGAAATTCTGAACTCTGTACTTATGTTAAAAAATACTTCTGTACTCTACTGTATATTCTGTGTGTTTCTACTGTGAGAGAGAAGAGAGCCTTAAATAAGCCCGCGCAGTAACTGTCCAGTAAGCAGAACGTTCGGGACGTGAGAAAAACTGTCCCGAACATGCTGTAACCGCTCAAATCGTGTATAGACACGATCTGAGTCAACTTGCGCACAGCGCGCACAACTAGCACACTGTGTGCACAGCACTACTTGTGCAACACGTACCATGCACAATCTGTACAACCGCACAATGCGCACACTGCGCTACTCGCGTAACGTGCGCCACTATGCACCTAGCGACAATGCTAACGTGCTAAGTACAAAGTGCGCCAACAAAATGCCACATTACTGTAGGAACGAAATCGTAAAGCAGAATACTCTAGAGGGAGTGAATAGAGTAGGCAGCGGAATATTGCTAATTAAAAACTTGTTAGCAGTTAGATCACAGATAAAATAATAATCACAAAAAGTAAATGACAGAATTTAAAAGAGATCAGAAGGCAAATGCAAACACCGAGATTTATACTGGTTTTCCTCTTGTGAGGACTAGTCCAGTCGGAAGAACTCTAGCTTCCAGTTGAATCCACTATTGGAAAATCCTGCAAGTTTTCATACGAAGTCCTTGCAACTTCTATAGATGCGAGCTTTGATACGAAGAACTCGACCAACTTCAATTATGAAGAGTTGAATCTTCTATCAAGTCTCTGATTTCAATCACTCTGAAACTTCTAGACCGTACCGTACTGGCAAACCGACTAGAGGATTGTAACTGGCTTGGGATTTGAAAATGAAAGCTTTTAAGAACTCTTTGGAAGAATGTAAGCTCAGGAAGAGAAGAGATTGAAAGTGAATTGGTGTTCTGAAATGATCGAAATAGTTCTCTATTTATAGTTTTTCCAAAGACAGAACTCTGACAGAATTCGGACAGAATTCGGACAGAACTCTTTGTAACAAACTGTAACTGAAGGATGACCAAGTTCAAAAACCCAACGTTCACTAACGTTCCAAATGGCCGACCTCTGGCCGAACTCGGCCCGAGTTCTCCTGGGGTTCTGCCAGTTCATTTTTGGAGAAAATAAATTTTGGCTTTTTGAAAGATCCTTCATAAGCTTTTTGTAAAAAGAATGTTTTTCAAAAACGTAGGTCATTTGTAAAGGAATATGATGGTTTTGAAAAATGTTTTAGGATAGCCTATTTGCCAGTACGTTTCGGTGTACAATGTATTCATAGACTCAATAAAATAAAAAATTATATTGCATAATAGGAAGTATATTCTGAATGGCAAACAGCTTCAGTCTTGAACATTGTTGATATCCATTGTTGAGCAGTATCCAAAATGTCGTAGGTAAACATCTGAGTTGACTTGCATTTATATCAAGACAGAGTTTGATCAATTATTAAAATTAGGTTTGACCATGACCAATGGGCCAATAATCTCTCCCATTTTGATAATTGACAAACCTTGCCGATATAACATCTACGCTTGGAATCAAATCAAAATAGTAATCAAAAGAAATTATTCATAACCTGTATGCACGAAAATATTAGATCTTATTTCTCCCCCGTTGTCATTTAGCAAAATAATTGCAAAAGAGAAAGCTCTTCCGCAATAAATGCATAAGTAACAAACAGTGAAAAACACAATAAACATAGATAATCATGACAGGCATGGTAGAAACAGTAAACATGGTAAGAGAAACAGATAGTCTATAAAATACAACACAGGCATGTATTTGTCACAGGCAGTATTTGATAAAGTATGAAGCAACAAAGATAGATAGTGCTACCATAATACTGAAACACATAAAGTACTGAATAATAGACTAAGATGCCAAAACTGAGGCATAATCAAAAACCATGTCTATGAATAGTCACATAATAGAAAAAGTGCTGATAAAAAATATAAGAGTACTGATAAAATCTTGGAATGTCGGAGCATTTCCAAGTAAACATAAGACAAAAGTAACAGTCTCAATAATCTAACATCTCAAAACTCATCATCATCACCATCAACGTCATCAGCTGCAGCTCCAGCATGTCCAGAAGGACCAGCTCTAGAAGTACCAGCACCAGAAGCGCGAGGAGTGGCGCCAGCGTAAAACTTACCGACATAGTCTCGAGGAGGGGCACGAGCAGTACGATACCAATCATAGGCGTTCCCTGGCTAGAACAGAGAGTGAACCGCCTCGTCATCAATGCGGTAGCCAAAAACAGAAGGGTCTCGAGGTAGAGAGCTAGCAGAATGACCCGTCTGCGCAAACCTCAGATCGGCAAAGGAGTTGGCAATCGCCTGGAACCGAGTAACATCACGGAACTCGTGTTCCCTAGAGGTCTCAACATAAAAAGACTGCAGATCTGATAAGTGATGATAGATACCCTCAAATATCATAGGGTAAGAATGAGGAGGAACAGGTACTGTGGGAGCTGTGGGAGTAGGTGCAGGAGGAGTAGGTGCAGTAGGTGGAGGAACAGATGCAATGTTGCGATGAGAGAGTTTGAGAAACTTGGGCTCGGGATCGACAGCACAAGTAGATAAATCAATATCAAATCTCTGAAAAATGTAAGGAATAAGCATCGCATAAGATAGGTTGCGGTCTCTCCCGCGACATCTACCCATCATCTGGATGATAGTCTTAGGGGCAGAAAAAGGAATTCCCTTAAGAATATGATAAAGAGCAGAATGCTCAAGTGCAGTGACATCATCTTTAGAAGTGGATTTTGGAAGTAAGGTAGAATAGATGATGCGATATAATTCGTAGTTAAACAAGTTCAAGTTATTAGCCTTGAACTTTCCAGGAAGAACGTGTGCTGGCGCACAAAGTTTATTCTTAAAACTAACGAGTGTCGTGCCATCGGGGAAATCAAAATCAGTGATGTCATCGAGCGGGACACCTTCGTTTGGGATACCAAGGATTTCCGCTAACGTTTCATCAGTGAATTCGATATCAATTTCTCCGACACGTGTCCTCGTTGTAAAAGTGTCTAACACGAAATTACAATAGAATAATCTAATGGCATTAGTGGAAATGGGAAATTGTAAGGTGACAAAGTGTTGTAACCCTAATGCCTCAAAATAGGGGCGGTGATCCCGAAAAACAGTCCACTTAATCGGTGATCCGGTGCAAATAGTACGCATGATAAAGTCGGCATACCACAATAAAGCTTGATCGGAAGTTTTAAAGTAAAACTCATCCAACGCACCATCGTCCGATTGGACCGGAGAAAAGAGGCAATCCGTATGCGGATCTGAAGACGATGCATCTTCACTGGCATTGGTCTTCTTCCTCTTGAAGGGATTGAACTTAGGCATTCTTTCCCAAAAATTTCTAGAAACCCTAAGTATTGAAAAGTGGAGGAAAGAAGGGATTATACCTTCCAAGAATTGGATATGTTGTAGAGGATGACGATCTCCGCACGAATCCAAAGTTTTGACGAGAAACTCCACAAGGATTGGAAGAACAATGATGGAGAAGAAGCTAGGGTTTCGGAGGGACGCTGCTGCTGTTATGAAGATATGGTAAGAATGAAGAAGAAGGAAGCCTCGGGTTGGTACTGGTATATATAAATACCCAGCCGAACTCTGGCCGAATTCGGACCGAACTCGGACCGAATTTGCCAAGGGTTGCCTGGCTATATATATAAATAAAAAATTCAAATGAGGCTACATTCTTTTTCATTAATTCGTTTCAAATGCTTAATTCAAAGTTTAGTAATTTTAAATCTCAAAATAATATAACTAATATTATTTTATAAATTAATATTCTCTACTCAGCATCTGTCTCAGATTAGCTGTAGGAGTACTGTCCCAGCTAACGGAGGTTCACCGAAAAACTCTTAAATACCGCTTCGCTTCGACCGTAGTCGTGGTGACAGACAGACTCTTTTTAGGCTTGTCTCAAAAATAGTTTATGAGTATCGAATAAATAATTAATAAAACAAAATTAATTAATATTATTGATATCTAAAATTCCTAATTCTCGACGTAAATAGTTGAAACGATCTTCCGTTAAGGATTTTGTGAGTATGTCAGCTAATTGATTCTGTGTGTCTATGTATACAAGGTCTATATCTCCATTTTGTTGATGATCTCTAATAAAGTGATGTCGAATCTCAATATGTTTAGTACGAGAATGACATACATGATTCTTAGTCAAATTAATAGAACTAGTGTTATCACAGAAAATGGGTATGTGTAAAAAATGCAATCCATAGTCTTCTAAGGTTTGTTTCATCCACAAAATTTGTGTACAATAACATTCTACGGCGATATACTCAGCCTCGGTTGTTGATAATACAACAGAATTTTACTTTTTACTAAACCAAGAGACTAGAGCTTTTCCTAGGAAATGACATGTACCGCTAGTGCTTTTTCTATCTACTTTGCATCCAGTAAAATCAGCATCGGAATAACCGGTTAAATCAAACGACGTAGTTTTGGGATATCATAAGCCGACAGAAGAAGTACCTTTAAGGTATTGGAAGATACGCTTAACTGCGCACAAATATGATTCCTTAGGATTAGCTTGAAAACGTGCACATAAGCAAACACTAAACATAATGTCTGGTCGACTAACAGTTAAATATAGTAATCTACCGATCATACCTCGATACTTACGTATGTCGACAGATTTGCCTTGTTCATCAATATCAAGCTTGGTTGAAGTCGCCATTGGAGTACTAAGTGGTTTTGCTGTTTCCATGTCGAACTTCTTCAATAGATCCTTTATGTACTTAGCTTGATTTATGAACGTCCCATTGTTGGTTTGTTTGATTTGCAGTCCGAGAAAAATTTTTAGCTCTTCCATCATGCTCATCTCAAACTCATTCTGCATACACTTTGAAAATTATTGACAAAAAGATTCATCAGTAGATCCAAAGATAATATCATCTACATAGACTTGAATCAAAAGAATATTATTATTCAAAGACTTTATAAACAAAGTTGTGTCAACCTTTCCCTTTGAAAAACCGTTATCAAGTAGAAAAGTGCTTAGACGATCGTACCAAGTACCAGGGGCTTGTTTCAAACCGTATAAAGCTTTCTTTAACTTGAAAACATATTCAGGAAATTTGAAATCAGTAAAACCGGGTGGTTGAGCTACATAAACCTCTTCTTTTATAAAACTATTTAAAAATGCGCTTTTGACATCCATTTGAAATAACTTAAAATTATGAAAACATGCAAATGCACATAACATGCAAATGGATTCTAATCTTGCAACTGGGGCATAAGTCTCATCGTAGTCGATACCTTCTTTCTGATTGTATCATTGAGCTACGAGTCAAGCCTTATTACGAGTCACTAAACCATTCTCGTTTAGTTTATTTCGGAATACCCATCGGGTGCCAATGACGGATGATCAATAGGCTTGGGAACAAGTTCCCAAACTTGATTCCGTTCAAATTGGTTTAATTCCTTTTGCATAGCATCTAACCAAAAATTATCACTACATGCTTCATCAATATCTTTAGGTTCAAACTGCGAGACAAAAGCAACACAAGAAGCTATATCTTTATTGGAGGAACGAGTACTTACATCTTTGGTAATCTCACCAATTACCAAGTCCTTTGGATGACTAGCCAAGAATCTCATCTCTTTTGGTGTAGTCTCAGGATTGCTAGTTCTGGCTTCTTTGCTTGGAGGTTCATCTGATGCCTGATGTGATGGTTCTGTATCTTTGTGTGAAGGTTTTGCAGTAGCTGTACTTGGTGCGATTATGTCTTCATTGTCATCATCGTCTAAGTGTTGATTTAGCTCATCAAACTTGACGTTGATAGATTCTTCAATGATCATGGTTCTTTTGTTGAAGACTCTATATCCTTTGCTCTTTGCTGCATAACCTAAAAATATACCTTCATCGGCCTTTTCATCAAATTTACTCAAATTATCTTTGGTATTAAGAATAAAACATTTACATCCAAAGATTTTGAAATAAGAAACATTTGGTGTTCTATCAAACCATAATTCATAGGAAGTCTTCTTCGATTTAGGTCGAATTAGAACCCTATTGAGAATATAGCATGTTGTATTTACAGCTTCAGCCCATAAATATCTAGGTAGACTAAACTGGTTTAACATAACTCTAGCCATTTCAGATAGAGTTCTGTTCTTACGTTCCACAACTCCATTTTGTTGTGGAGTCCTAGGGCAAGAGAATTCATGCAGATAACCGTGTGTGTCACAGAATTGCTTGAATTCTGCATTCTCAAATTCGACGCCATGATCACTACGAATGCGAGTAATCATGAATCCTTTTTCATTCTAGTGGTACTTACAACGTTCTTGGATTTGAATACGGATTTGGTAGCTTTGTTCTTTTCACATTCACTACATACTGTATCCTTCTTGAAAGAAATATCTGGTAAGCCGCGTACCAACTTCTTCGTAGATAATCTTGAAATTGTATCCATGTTTGCATGACCGAGTCTCATATACCATAGTTGACTCTCAATAATTTTGGCCATCAAACATCTATCTGCTGTGTTAGCATCTTCCAACAAATAGAATACATATATATTGTCTTCCCTAATACCTTCAAATATAGTACAGCCAGTTGAACTATCAATAATAGTACATTTATCTTTTACGAAATTAATGCCATAACCGTGATCAGCTAAATGGCTTATGTTGAGCAGATTATGTTTTAACTCGGTAACAAGACAAACATCTTTAATCACTGGATAGGGAGCCTTACCAATGTTACCGATACCGATTATGTACCCTCTCAAATTATTACCGAAGGAGACGTATCCTTCTTTATTCCTCTTCGACAGTGTTGCAAATAATGAAGCGTCACCGGTCATGTGCCGTGAGCAACCGCTGTCGAAGATCCATTTGCTCCTAGCATGTGAAAGGTGTCCCACCTACAAAACAATTTGCAGATAAAACTTTTGGTACTCATTTCTTGTAGGGTCCTGACTGGTTAGTTTTCGGTATCCATGCATAAATATTTAAATCTACCAACTTTCTGATTCTACATGCAGAAGATATATGACCAATAAGGCCACAATAATGACATTTAGCATGTTGAGTGTTGAAAGTAGTGTGAGGTGCATGATTGGTAGGTTTTGGTTTTCTAGTATAGAAGAATGCATGCCTATTAGTCTTCTTGGGCATAGTCTTGGTATGGTTTGGTCTGACAGTGTTGGGCGTGTTCCGATGATTCGGTAATTGACACGTGTTAGAATAGGAAGCAACAACTTCAGGCCATTTTCCTAAACTAATTTCCAACTTTTTGGAAGTGTCATATAGTATAGTATAGTCAGATGTGAGTGAATCTAATCTGATCTGTGCACACTGGAAACTCTTTCTCTCCTTAGATAGGTCTTCCTTTAACTGGATAATAGTTTGGTCTTTTTTTTCGGATAGCTTAACAGTCTCGTGTAACAACAATTTAATAGAAGAAAGCTCACCAGACTCATTTGAAGAGTCATTATCTCTAACCTGATCTAGTAGGTCGGTAATTCTTCCTATTTCACCTTTGTACTCTTTGAGTACCTTCTTAGAGGTTTTATATTTACTACGCAGTTTCCTGTAATCATCTAACATTTCACTGAAAGCCTCTCCTAGTTGCTCAAAGGTGAAATCATCATAAGGGTCAAATAGAGGATTAGTGATTACCTGATCGCAAGCCATCAAGCACACATTTGCAGCGTCATCTGATTGTTTATCTATTGAGTCGCTGACTTCACTTTCATGCCATATGCTTGTGTTGGAGTACTTTCTTGATGTAGATTTCTTCAGGTAGCCTTTGTCATATTTGTTTTTTTTTATGATGATGCTGAGGGACAATCTTTCTTCATGTGTCCTTTTTTCTTGCATCCATAGCAAATATGATCTTCCTTGTTGTTGTTGTTGTCTTTGCTGTCCTTTGTTCTTCTGTTAAATCTTATGAACTTCTTGAACTTTCTTACCAGAAGAGCTTGATCTTCAGAGTCGGAGTCTCTGTCGTCGAAATCATCTTCGATGGTTCTTCTATGTTGAGCCTTGAGAGCGATCGTCTTCTCTGACTTTTTTTTTGGTGTAGCATCTTCAAAGTCTTGAAGTTCTAACTCATGAGTGAGTAGCTTACCCATGAGTGTTTCTAGAGACATTGTTGAGAGGTCGTTCCCTTCAATGATTGCAGTAGCCTTTGGAATCCAGTTCTTTGTAAGGGCTCGTAGAAGTTTGCGAATCTTCTCATGGTTACTGTAATCCTTGCCTAGTGAAGACAGAGGATTTACAATATCCAAGAATCTTGTAAACATCTGAGTGACTGATTCACTTGGCTTCATTTTGAATGCCTCATACTCCTGAGTAAGTCTGCTGATCTTTGACTTCTTGACTTGTGTTGTTCCTTCGTGGGTTACTTCGAAAAGTTTCCACACTTCGTTTGATGTTGTGCAAGTAGACACCCTGTAGAATTCAGTTCTGTCTAAAGCACAAAATAAAGCGTTAATAGCACGTGCGTCAAGACTAGCCTTTTTATTTTCTTCCTCTGTATATTTGTCATTGGGTTTTTCAGCTAAAACACCATTAACATAAATACGAGGTGGCTTTTTATAGCCATCAATAACCACAGACCATAAGTCAAAATCAAGAGATTTCAGAAAGAAACTCATACGTGTTTTCCAATAAGTGTAGTTTGTGCCGTCAAACAGTAGAGGTCTGTTTGTGGCTTGGCCTTCACTTGTGAATTTCACAGTTGCCATGTGTAATGCTGTGATCTATATAAAAATTGAATATAACTGCAATTTTACCTTGCTTTACCTGTATAACCCGCTCTGATACCAATTGTATGAACAATTGGGATCAGAATATAATATCTCTAGATGGAGAGCCGGCTCTGATACCAATTGTAGGAACGAAATCGTAAAGCAGAATACTCTAGAGGGGGGTGAATAGAGTAGGCAGCGAAATATTGCTAATTAAAAACTTGTTAGCAGTTAGATCACAGATAAAATAATAATCACAAAAAGTAAATGACAGAATTTAAAAGAGATCAGAAGGCAAACACAAACACCGAGATTTATACTGGTTTCCCTCTTGTGAGGACTAGTCCAGTCGGAAAAACTCTAGCTTCCAGTTGAATCCACTATTGAAAAATCCCGCAAGTTTCCATACGAAGTCCTTGCAACTTCTACAGACGCGAGCTTTGATACGAAGAACTCGACCAACTTTAATTGTGAAGAGTTGAATCTTCTATCAAGCCTCTGATTACAATCACTCTGAAACTTCTAGACCGTACCGTACTGACAAATCGACTAGAGGATTGTAACTGGCTTGGGATTTGAAAATGAAAGCTTTTAAGAACTCTTTGGAAGAATGTAAGCTCAGGAAGAGAAGAGATTGAAAGTGAATTGGTGTTCTGAAATGATCGAAATACTTCTCTATTTATAGTTTTTCCAAAGACAGAACTCTGACAGAATTCGGACAGAATTCGGACAGAACTCTTTGTAACAAACCGTAACTGAAGGATGACCAAGTTCAAAAACCCGACGTTCACTAACGTTCCAAATGGCCGAACTCTAGCCGAACTCGGCCCGAGTTCTCCTGGGGTTCTGCCAGTTCATTTTTGGAGAAAATAAATTTTGGCTTTTTGAAAGATCCTTCAGAAGCTTTTTGTAAAAAGAATGTTTTTCAAAAACGTAGGTCATTTGTAAAGGAATAGGATGGTTTTGAAAAACATTTTAGGATAGCCTATTTGCCAGTACGACTCAGTGTACAATGTATTCCTAGACTCAATAAAATAAAAATTTATATTGCATAACAGGAAGTACATTCTGAATGGCAAACAGCTTCAGTCTTGAACATTGTTGATATCCATTGTTGAGCAGTGTCCAAAACGTCATAGGTAAACATCTGAGTTGACTTGCATTTATATCAAGACAGAGTTTGATCAATTATTAAAATCAGGTTTGACCATGACCAATGGGCCAACAATTACATCTCATCAGCCCATGAGCCCAGGCCCGAGCCCGAGTCCGAGTCGCTACGGGGCTTAGCTCCAATGGAAATAAATTTTCCAAGAGCAAAAAGCATGAATGCTTCATTGTTGATTTAGGCTTTTTTTCCATTAGAAAAAATACCCCCATATAGCACACTCATGTGCACCTTCACACCACCTGTGAACCTCTAAAAGAGCATAGCTAATATATAGAGGTACAACTCCTTTGGCCTAGCCGATGTGGAACTAAAATTCTAAAACAAACTGCCAAACTCCAACATCGTCAACCCAAAGAAACATTTTGACGATTGATATACACACAATTTACCGCATACAAATTGTGTCTTTGCATTCATTCATCACATAAAGCACCAACAAGTCCACATTTCATTGTTGGATAATTAGACGTGAGAAGTGCTAAAGAACATGAAACATGGAAAGAACATGGTTTTGAACTTTGAAAACCGAGTTGAGTGTGAAATACTAAGGCCATCTCAAACCCAAGTCTTCAAACATCTAACTGAAACCAACCAATCTCCAACCTACCCTCAATTTGAGTAAACTTTTTCCAAATTTTGAGCGACTGTTTGTTCGATCCTCAAATTTGAGGTAAGACAGAGAAAATCTTCAAATTTGGGAATTCATCTTTTATGACTATTTTACCCTTCAAATTGTAATTCATTGCTAACATTTCATATACATATGATAAATACTAAACTTAACTAACCATTTTTTTAATTATAAGTATGAATAATATAATAAGTATACCATTAAAAAGTTCTTGTTGAGATCTTTCAATAGAATCTAATATTTAGTATATTTATTATTAGTATTAATTTTTTTGTTTATTATATTCATTTGATCACCAAATGTCACGACCCGCTACCCAAATTGTTGGGCCGGACTGAGTCATGTCCAGCCTACGCTTGAGATAAAACGTAGTAAGCTGTTCTAAAGACAACAGGATAAGACTAAATGTGCTAACAGTTCTATAAGTGAATAAAAGTCATAAATGCTCCAAACACAAAAGTCATCTCATACAGAAATATGTCCAAGTACAAGTCTGAAATGTAAAACTGGATACATGTCCAGTTACAAAATACGTAGCCTAATACATGACTACACTAAATATCCCAAGCAGCTATGCAAACTAGACGAGTTTCCCCGCAGAAACATCCTCGTAAAGCAAAGTCGGGTCCTCGGCAGTATCTCCATAATATAAGTCGCAGAGTAACTCCTCCTCAGTAAGGACACCTACAACGTTATCCTGTCAGGACGGGAACAAGTACTGAATCTAACAAACTAGCATATGAAACATGGAAATGAACATAAGAGGAAATAACTGGAAATATGACATCACATAATCTATCATGGCAAGGACACATATGTCATAGAGACAGATGTATATGTAATGTTTAAAACTGTAGCAGGTACGTGATCGTCAATAGGTGTACAATGTACTGTGGTACATGTAAATAAAATGTACATACGTACAAGTTAACAAGCATAGGTGTACATCCGTACACAATTGAAATTAAATAATTAATTATCTGCGTATTTTGTCCACGTATATAATTTGAACCAAAGTTCAAATACAGGACCCAAGGCCATGAATCAAGTCCAATATGACTTGTACAGGTCTTGAATGTGTGAAAACACATTTGGGCCCAAAAATCCATGCTAGGCTTGGACACCAAATGGTTGCAGTAATTTAAATACACCCAAAAATACAAAGTGGTAAAAGTGCAAAATAAATATTAATATTTAATAAGGTAAAATTATACATAGTAGTCCTAAAAAATATGATAAGTATATTTACTTAATAATAATTTACATTAGGTAGAGTGAAATACATATACAAAATGTATATCTACAATATATATATATATATATATATATATATATATATATATATATATATATATAAAAATATATATATATATATATATATATATATATATATATATATATATATATATATATATATATATATATATATAGATATTTACATAATGGATATATATATATATATATATATATATATATATATATATATATATATATATATATATATATATATATATATATGTTAAAAATACATATATATAATATAAAGAAATACTTAACTATAAAATATATATATACAATATTGTATACATATATAATAGTATATAACAATATATATACACATGAACATATATACATATATACATATATGTACATAAATACATATATATACATACATATTATACATATTATAATAAAGTACTAAATATAAAGTACTAAATATAATAAATATACATACATATTATAATAAAGTACTAAATATAAAGTATATATATATATATATATATATATATATATATATATATATATATATATATATATATATATATATATATATATATATATATATATATATATATATATATATATATGTATATAAAAATAGCATATATATATATATATATATATAATATAGTATATATAATAATACATATATATATATATATATATATCTATATATATATATCTATATATATATATATATATATATATATAACAAAAAACAAATACTATATATATATATATATATATATATATATATATATATATATATATATATATATACAATATATATATATATATATATATATATATATATATATATATATATATATATATATATATAACAAAAAGAAAAAGAAAAAAGAAAAGAAAGGAAATAACAGCACATGAAAGGGGGGGGGATTCGAACTCGGGCCATTGAGCCAAGTTCTTAGACTCGGTCGGGCTGGCCAGGGGGTCAGCCCGCTCGTTGTGTTAGGGTTAGGACTTAGGTTAGTTTTATTTAGGTTTAAGTTAGATTGTAACCGTAGCCCGAAATATCACTCTGTGTCCTGACAGTTTGGGACACAGAGTCTATGTGTTCGTGCTATGCACGACACGCACGAGCATCAACTTACGTGTCCAAGTACTGGACTAGGATCCCCGTGTCCTGGCGAACCACATACGTGGATTCAAGACACGTATGACAAGATTCAGTGCTGCAACTTATGTGTCTGGTGATTGGGAAGTGTTTCGAAGGCCGTGGACGGCGGAGAAGACGTCGTGGCGGTGGCGCTCGGGTGGCGCTGGGTGCGGCTCGTCGCGGCGAACACGTCGGTGGCGGTTGGGGGCGGTGACGTCGACGGAGAGGCTATAGAGGCTCGTCGGAGTTAGGGTTCAGTGTTAGGGTTTGGGGCTGTCGGTGAGGCGGTTGTGGGTGGCTGGGTGGTGTTTTAGGGATAGGGTTTGGTCTGGGGAAGAAGGGGGGTTTAAATAGGTGGGTCGAGTCGGTCGGGGGGTCGTCGCGCTGGCCGGAAATGGCGGGGGCAGTCGGCGGTCAGTCGTCGGTCAGTCGGGGTGGGTAGAATAGGAATTAGCATTAGGGCCCCTAGACTTTAGGATATTACAGATAGGTCCCTAAAGTCACTAAATACAAATATAAATTTGCATTCCTTATTTAGAAACAATTCATTTATTACAAACTGATATTGTAACAATTCTAATAATTACAAAACTATATTAAAACAATTCTAATTATTACAAAATGATATTAAAATATTTTAGAAAATTGCAAATTAATATTTTTGTATTTAAAACTCATTTAAAACTCATTTAAAAATTCTAAAAAAATTCCTAAAAATCCTAATAATTATTTTAAGGATAAATATGACATTAAAAATCAATTAACACTAATTAAATAAATTTTGAAAAACAGGGGCTCACAAGTCTTCCCTCCTTGAAAAATTTCGTCCTCAAAATTCACAAGGATTGAAGACCCTACAATATTCTAACATAGCAAGTAATGCAACAAATGACTAAGGCTATGATCGAAACTAACCTCTAAGGTATCAAGCGGGAATGGGTCATTTCCTCGGAGCGGTTGGATCGAACAAGTAAGGGTATCTCTCCCTCATGTCCGACTCCCTCTCCCAAGTAGATTCACTCGGAGAGTGACAGCTCCAAGCTACTCGTACTAAGGGTATAACCTTGTTCCTCAGCCTCTTCTCTCTCCTGTCTAATATGTCCACTGGCTGCTCAGAAACTGTAAGGCTCGGTCCGACCTCCAACTCTGAATGATCTAGCACATGACTGGGGTCTGGAACATATCTCCTCAGCTGAGATACGTGAAAGACATCGTGAACTCCTGCTAGGTTGGGTAGAAGTGCAACCCTGTAAGCTACCTCTCCAATCCTGCCAAGTATCTCGAATAGCCCGATGTATCTGGGGCTCAGCTTCCCTCCTCGTCCGAACCGGATCGTCCCTCTAGTAGGTGATATCTTCACTAGCACCATATCACCGTCTGCGAACTCCATCGGTCTGCGACTAGCATCAGTCCAGTGTTTCTGCCTGTCCTGGGCTACTCTGAGCCTGTCTCTGATCATCCCGACTTTCTCTGCTGCATCCGTGATCATCTCTGGCCCAAGCATAACTCTGTCTCCAACGTCATCCCAAAAGAGCGGTGTACGGCATCGTCGTCCATATAGCACCTCGAAAAGAGACATACCGATACTGGCTTGGTAGCTGTTGTTGTATGAAAACTCTACCAAGTGCAGATGGCTCTCCCAAGATCCTCCAAAGTCCAGCACGTAGGTCCTCAGCATATCCTCCAGTGTCTGTATCGTCCTCTCGGACTGTCCATCTGTCTGCGGGTGGTACGCCGTACTGAAATTGAGCCTGCTGCCCAACTCCTCCTGCAAGCTCCTCCAGTAGTGGGATATAAATCTGTTGTCTCTGTCTGACACGATGCTCACTGGCACTCCGTGTAAGCGAACTATCTGCTGCATGTATAGCTCCGCCAACTTCTCGGTGGAAAGCCCCACCTTGAAGGGTATGAAGTGCGTACACTTCGTCAGCCTGTCCACGATGACCCAAATGGCATCCTTCCTCCTTGGAAACGAGGAAGCCCTGAGACGAAAGTCCATCGTAATATGTTCCCACTTCCACTCGAGAATGGGTAACGGCTGCTAACAAACCAGCTGGCCTCTGGCGCTCCGCCTTGACCTGCTGGCAAACTAGGCATCTCGAGATGAAACGTGATACATCCCTCTTCATCCCATGCCACCAAAGATGTTCCTGCAAGTCATGGTACATCTTGTTAGCACCAGGGTGAATAGAATATCTCGATCAGTGCACCTCCTGCAAGACTGCCTCTACCAGCTCTTCCCTTCGGCATGCACAGCCGGCTGCCATGCCTCACGGATCCATCCTCTGCTATAGTGAAGTCATCCAACAATCCAGCTAAAGCCTGGGCTCGAAGTCTGCGAAGGCTCTCATCTGTAGACTGTGCCTCCCGGATCTTGCTCCATCAAACTTGAATGAATGTCGAGCGCCATCATCTGTATCACTGATCCTGGCCGAACTAGCTCGATACCGAAGCTTCTCCAGATCCTCCCGCAAATGTCGATCAATCATCAGGTACCATGCCATCAGGATGCCTGCTCAGCGCATCTGCCACCACATTTGCCTTTCCGGGGTGATACTGTAAATCGATGTCGAAGTCTTTCATCAACTCCAACCATTGTCTTTGCCTCATGTTCAGCTCTTTCTTCGTGAACACATACTTCAAGCTTTTGTGGTCAGTAAAGATTTCCACACGCTCTCTGTATAAGTAATGTTTCCATAACTTGAATGCAAAGATCACCGCAGCTAACTCTAGGTCATGGGTAGGATAATTCCGCTCATGAGTCCGCAATTGCCTAGATGCATAAGCAATCACTTTCCCTATGCTGCTGTAGGACACATCCTAGCCCCTTTCCTGAAGCATCGCTGTATATGGTGAAACCTCCAGAACCTGAAGGTAATGTCAGAACTGGAGCGGTCGTCAGCCTCCTCTTCAGCTCCTCAGACGCTGCCTGGCAGTCCTCTGACCAAATGTACTCTGCGTCCTTCTGTGTCAGCTTCGTCATGGGTTCAACTATCCTAGCAAAGTCCTGGACGAACTTTCTATAATAGCCTGCTAAACCCAGAAAGCTCCTGATCTCTGAAACTGACGTCGAACCTTCCACGTCTCAACTGTAGCAATCTTCCTGGGATCCATCGAGATTCCATCTCCAGTAACTACGTGGACGAAAAACTCCACTCGGTCTAAAAAGAACTCGCACTTCGACAATTTGGCAAACAATCTCTCCTGTCTCAGAATCCCCAAAACTATCTGCAAGTGCTTCGCATGCTCCTCCGGCGTCTTCGAGTATATCAGTATGTTGTCGATAAACACTACGAGGAACTTATCCAGATACTGGTGAAATATCTTATTCATCAAATTCATAAAGGCAGCAGGCACATTTGTGAGACCAAATGGCATCACCAGAAACTCGTACTGCCCGTACTTCGTGTTAAATGCCGTCTTCTGGATGTCTGCTGCCCTAACCTTCACCTGGTGGTACCCGAATCTCAAATCTATCCTGGAAAATACCTTCGCCCTACTCAACTGGTCGAACAAATCATCTATCCTGGGTAGAGGATATTTGTTCTTGATGGTGATGGCATTCAAGGCCCGGTAGTCAATACACAATCGGACTTGTACCATCCTTCTTAGGCACAAAGAGCACTGGCGCTCCCCATAGGAGAAGCACTAGATCGAATGAAACCCTTTTTTAACAGGTCATCAATCTGCTCTTTCATCTCTACGGCCTCCTTGGGATTCACTCTATAGCAAGCCCGGGATACTGGTGATGAACCCGGCACTAAATCTATAGTGAATTCCACATCTCTGTCAGGCGAAAGTCCTGGAAGATCCTCTGGAAATACATCCATAAACTCCCTAATGATAGGGTGTGGCGGTGCTACGCTTCCCAACTGTCGCACAACAGTTCGGCTCTAGGCTGATCTCCGGCCCTGTCCTCCTGACACTGAATAGTGATGTGCCTGGGGGACTGAACAAAATACTACCCTCATGACAATCTATAGATGCATGGGCATAGCTAAGCCAGTACATCCCCAATATGATATCATAACCGGGGAGTGGCATCACAAAGAATCGTCCCCTGAACTCTCTCCCGGCTATAAAAATAGAACATCTATAGATAGCTCTAATAGACACTGGTCCTCCTTCCGTCATCACTCTACTAATCTCCACAGTAGGTGTAGCTACTAGATGGTGTTTATGCATAAACTCTAATGATATGAAGCTATGAGATGCACCAGAATCAAACAAACATAGAGCTAGAAAAGTATGCAAATAAACATAACCTGTGATGACGTCAGCTAAGTAATCTGGCTCCAAAACCTGCTCCGACTCCGGCTCAAGGGCTAGGCTATAAACCTTCCCCTGAGGTCCTTTTGCTGCTGCAGATGCTGCCCAAACCTCTGCTGCTGAGTCGAAAGCGGTCCTCTAGGTCCCTTGGCTGTTGGGCAGTCCCGAATCTGATGGGTGGTCAGACCCACAAACTAAGCACTGCTTCAACCTCTTCCTGCAAATGGAGCTGTCGTGCCCTGGACTTCTGCAGAAAGAACATACAGCTCCCCTCTGCTGCTGATGTCGGGGTCCCGGGGCTCTAACTGGACGGGGTCGGGTGATGTGATGTAGGGGGACGGTAAGTCTGCTGGGGCGGCATCGGTGCTCTCTGCTGGAAAGCCTGACGCTTGGACGGTCCCTCATGATGTACAAAAGCCGGCCTCTTGCTAGACAGAAGACGCTCCTCGATGCTCCGGGCCAACTCTAGGCTCTGGTAGTAGTCAGTCGTACCGTTCGCCACTATAAGAATGCCAATGTCTGGGACTAGACCATGGTAAACCTATGGGTCATCTCCTCTGGGTCTACAACCAGACTAGGAGCGAAATGGCTCAGGCGACTAAACTCTGCCGCATACTCATCAACAGAACGGTTCCCCTGCTGGAGGTTCTGGAATCGTAGCCCCATGGCTACTCTAGCAGTGGTCGAGAAGAATTTCTTCTTGAACTGGGTCTTGAACTGGTCCCAAGTGGCTCTCCCTCTCGCAAACAACGGCTCATTCCGGAACCAGACTCCTGCCAAGTCTATCAGCAGAAATCTCGCTGCCTCGACCTGGAGGTCAACCGGCATCCTAACTCCAAGGAGCTTCCTCTCTACCTGTCACGCCCCAGAACCAGAATACTGGAGAGCGGGGGCGGACATAGCCAGCTACGTATAATGAAATGGAATCCATCTCACTATACGGTCACGGCTGTCTAGAAATATGAGGGTTTATCTACAAGCCAGTAGTCTCTTAAGGTCATAAAGTAGCCTATTGTCTCAATCTCTACCAACTAATAATAGTTACAAGATATCAGATCACCAAATATACAATTGTAAGGCGTCCCAAACATTACATATCCAGATGATCATGAAGCTAGTCGTACAAAATGTAAGGACTAGCAAGAGTTAAGTCATACATGATCAACCTCGAGTTGCCAATCATGTTTACAGCCCGTAGGCAGACAAAAAGTAAAGTGCATCGAGCTAACAGGTGCTCGTCGGCTAAACGCCTCAAAAGAATAATGTACAATTACAGTAGGAGAACAAAAGAAACCCACTCGTTGCCAGGATTCCCTCTAGTGGTCACCATCTGGCTGGAAAGCAGGTAGATCCTTTGCTGCTGCTCCGTTATCTGGCCATACAAAACCAGCTGGGTCAGACCCCAGAAAGAGCAAGTGCCACAACGGAGGCCACGAAATAAGAACAAAAGCCAGCAATCAGCACAAGAATAATAAGGTAATAAAGACAGGAATTAAAGAAAAACATAACAGGTGATATACGATGAGATAACCATGGGACTATTCAGATAACCAGGTTACAACCCGTAAACCAAACAAGGACCAGGGTTGTAACCCTTCGTCTGAACGGAACTTGGATTCTCCCACCATTTATCGGCAAAATAATAATGTAAGAAATCAAGACAGGAAGCAATCTTGTACTGGATCAAGACATGGCTAGACTGGTTATACCTCATTCAATCAATCACGGCCAAGCAGATACTACGGCTTACTACTTAACTAACTAGGGTTATCACAGGCCTAGTTACTAGCAAGATGCAATGAGAATTCCAAGTCTGGTTACCTGTTTGTTACTACCTGAGTGATCCCAGCAAGAAAAGGAAAAGATAGCAGGATATAGCAGACACACTGTAGTAAGATACATGTGTCCTAAGGTACCACACTCGACGGTGGGCTGGAAGTGCGCTCATCTCGACGGATAGCAACAAATCCCATGTATATATATATAAGGCCGGGACCAAAGGGGCAACAGGTAACTGGGGAATTCTTCATGAACTATTTGATCCATCTAGTCGTTAACCTAGCCAGATTCAGTATGAATCCCTGACCGTGGGAAACCAGGGATTCATGTCCTAGACATGATGCGAGACAAGACTGGTAGCTTACACAAGCACATTCAATACAATCACCCACGATGTCAAGAATTCACTTAGCATGTCAAGTTAGCCGTCGCAACAGCGTTAAGTTATCAAGTCATGCCACAAGTCAGGAGTGCGCCGCTACGGGCCACTATCAAGTTATCAAGTCACAAGGATTAATTACAAGTTACAAGTTAGGTGTGCACCCCACTGGGTCACTAGCAAGGAGATCAGAGAATACCAAAATCATAATCCACAGAAGATCCCGAGAATCGTACTAGTCATAAACAATTACTTGAAAACCGTGTTGGGCCGTGTCGGGTTAAGATAGTAGTGCTGTGTTGAACAGATCTCAGGAAAACCCAATCCACAAAAGAGAAACCAAGTCGAGAAATAAAACTAATACTCCTAGAGCCAATGGGTTAAGCAAGGGGTTCAGGGTGCAGCGTACGCACAAGGGCACGCACGCAGGGGAGCAGCGTACGCACAAAAGCACGCACGCAGGAGAGCTGCGTACGCGAAAAGTCACGCACGCTGGAGAGCTGCGTACGCAAAAAGTCACGCACGCTGGAGAGCTGCGTACGCGAAAAGTCACGCACGCTGGAGAGCTGCGTACGCAAAAGTCACGCACGCAGGAGAGCTGCGTACGCGAAAAGTCACGCACGCAGGAGAGCTGCGTACGCGAAAAGTCACGCACGCAGGAGAGCTGCGTACGCACAAAAGCACGCACGCAGGAGAGCTGCGTACGCGAAAAGTCACGCACGCAAGAGAGCTGCGTACGCACAAAAGCACGCACTGCAGGAGAGCTGCGTACGCGTAAAAACACGCACGCAGGAGAAAGGGTCTTCTTCTCCATGGCTGAGAAGAAGCTCCAATGGCTCCCTGAACTTCAGAGCATCACAACTTGGCCATCCGAACTCCAAATCCGGATTTCCAAAGTTCCAACCAGGGTGGAATTGAACTCTCTTCCACATGGAAACATCAAAACCCATAAAAATCCAACTTAAGTAGATCAAAACCATGTAAAACCGAAAATAGGGAAAAACTTAGATCTAGAACAATGGAGACTCCAAATCATAAAATACCAAGTTCTAATGTTGATCACCATGTCCTAAACTAGCAAATGGACAAATAAAAGAGGGTTCTCATGTGGTGGCAAGGTGCACTTGCCTATGGGTTGGTGTTGTGTAGAGGAAGGAGAAGAGTGTTGTGTAGAGGAAGGAGAAGAAGAAATTAATGGAGGTTTATGAGGAGAGAGAAAAAGTGGATGGAGTTTTAAAGAGGGTGGGATGTGGTGTGTTGAGGGTGGAGCATAGGCTAAGGTGTACCAATACACAATAAACCAAACCAAACCAAACCAATTAAAACCGAGCCATGTCAAAACCCAAAATACGAGAAATACCAAAATTCTACAAGTTGAGAAAAATAAAAATACATGCCAAAATCCAGATACGAGTATAAATACGAAATACGGGAAATACGGGAAATGAGGGTGACAACTCTACCCACCTTAAAAGAATTCCGTCCTCGGAATTTAATCAAGAGGCTAGAGATGTCGGGACAGCTATACTATCGCAAGCAATCTATGCTACCAATCAATCATACATGCAAACAAGGAATCGAAGTGCAAGGTATAAGGAAGATATTACACCTCACGAGCCAAACCGATTGGGATAACGTGATCGGATATCATCCTCACACTCCCAAGTTTGACTCTCCCAAGGAGCGATGAACTCAAGCAACACGAACTAAACTGATAGTTTTGCGCTTAAGGTCTCTCTCTTTGGTCAAACGGGGACATGGGCCTCTCCTCATACGAAAAGGTTGGTACCAATAACCGTTTTCGAATGATCTAGAACATGGCTCGGGCCGGGATATACCGTTGTAATTAGGATACATGAAACATGACATGTGTCCCGCATAACGACGGCAGAAAGCAAGACAATAGGACACAGATACCTCTCTGCCGATTCTGGATCTGGGCCTGGGCCAGGGCGAACTGTTGTGGCCTCTGTTGCTGGAAGGCCTGGGCCTGAGACGGCAATGGACCCGGGAACGGGAGCTGCTGTGGTTGGTGAACTGGAGTTGATTCTTGTGCTGGTGCTGGTCCCATAATCGAGGGACTAGTTACTGTCGGCGATGATCTGTTTCTGAATGGACAAGATCCTATCATGTGGTCCGGCGAACCACAAACCAAGCACAATCCCTGTGCTCTGCGGCACTCAGTAACAACATGCCCGGGCTTTCGCAATGAGAACAACCCGTTGCGAAAGACCGCTTCTGCTTCTGCTGCTGGAGATAGGTTGGGGCAGAATGCTGTAAGGAGGGTAACCGATTCTGTTCTCGTAGCTCCAATGGTCAGGGCCCTAGCTGCCGGGGCCGGTGCTGAGGATTGGTTCATCTGGTCGTGAGACCGTTTTCGATCTCCGGTCCTGTCCGCTATCCTTCGGGAAGTGTACTCATGCCTCCTCGCTGCTCGCAAGACGGCATCAAAAGTTCTATGCTCGAACTGCTCTACTGCCAATATGATCTCCAAGTGGAGCCCTTGCTGAAATCGCTGTGCTCTGTCTAGCTCGGTTGCCACCAAGGTGGGAGCAAACCGACTCAACCTTGAAAACTCGGCCGCATATCCGTCGACCGTCCTGTTCATCTGCCTGAGAGTACTAAACCTGGTCTATAGGTCATATCTAGCCACTGCGTCAAAGTACTTGGTCTAAAACATATCACTGAATACCGCCCATATGACAGGCGTACCTAAACTCGCTGCTTGTATAGCCCACCAACTGCGGGCCATATCTAGTAACTGCAGGCGCACCACCGCCACCTTCTCTGCTTCAGGAGTCCTGGCTGCCTCTAAGATAACTTCAATGTCCTGTAGCCAGACATCCGCAGCAATAGCATCATCGCTGCCATCGAAGAAGGGAGGGTTCAGGCGCTTGAAATTGTTGACCGCACTGTTTCCTCGAGGACCAATTTCGCTCATAGCATCTTGTACTGCTTACTGCAAGGCATCACCTCGACGGTCCTGAGATGCAAGCAACTCACGGATGAGCCCTATCAAGACCCCATCCTCTGATCCTGCTGGCTGAACTGGCTGGACTGGGGGCATTGGTTCTCCAGAAGGCATGGCTCGGGAGGCGGCTGCGGAGGACTGATCTTGATCTTCTTGTTGTTACTGGTCTGCCGGCCGAACTTCTTCTGGCTGATCAACAGGAATGATGCCACTGAAGCAATGACGTCAGGAATATTAAGGAAGGACCAGGATAGAACAATAATGCAAGCATGTTATCAAGTCAGGGATCCAAGGAGATAAGAAGATACGAGTGGGGATCAAAGACGAGTACAGATTGAGACATCTATCCGGTAAACCCTCACATTTTTTGATTGACAAGACCTGCATGGGCCACCACTTAAACCATGTCACGCCCCAGAACCAGAATACTGGAGAGCGGGGGCGGACACAGCCAGCTACGTATAATGAAATGGAATCCATCTCACTATACGGTCAGGGCTGTCTAGAAATATGAGGGTTTATCTACAAGCCAGTAGTCTCTTAAGGTCATAAAGTAGCCTATTGTCTCAATCTCTACCAACTAATAATAGTTACAAGATATCAGATCACCAAATATACCATTGTAAGGCGTCCCAAACATTACATATCCAGATGATCATGAAGCTAGTCGTACAAATATAAGGACTAGCAAAAGTTAAGTCATACATGATCAACCTCGAGTTGCCAATCATGTTTACAGCCCGTAGGCAGACAGAAAGTAAAGTGCATCGAGCTAACAGGTGCTCGTCGGCTAAACGCCTCAAAAGAATAATGTACAATTACAGTGGGAGAACAAAAGAAACCCACTCGTTACCAGGATTTTCTCTAGTGGTCACCATCTGGCTGGAAAGCAGGTAGATCCTTTGCTGCTGCTCCGGTATCTGGCCATACAAAACCAGCTGGGTCAGACCCCAGAAAGAGCAAGTGCCACAAAGGAGGCCACGAAATAAGAACAAAAGCCAGCAATCAGCACAAGAATAATAAGGTAATAAAGACAGGAATTAAAGAAAAACATAATAGGTGATATACGATGAGATAACCATGGAACTATTCAAATAACCAGGTTACAACCCGTAAACCAAACAAGGACCGGGGTTGTAACCCTTCGTCTGAACGGAACTTGGATTCTCCCACCATTTATCGACAAAATAATAATGTAAGAAATCAAGGCAGGAAGCAATCTTGTACTGGATCAAGACATGGCTAGACTGGTTATACCTCATTCAATCAATCACGGCCAAGCAGATACTACGGCTTACTACTTAACTAACTAGGGTTATCACAGGCCTAGTTACTAGCAAGATGCAATGAGAATTCCAAGTCCGGTTACCTGTTTGTTACTACCTGAGTGATCCCAGCAAGAAAAGGAAAAGATAGCAGGATATAGCAGACACACTGTAGTAAGATACATGTGTCCTAAGGTACCACACTCGACGGCGGGCTGGAAGTGCGCTCATCTCGACGGATAGCAACAAATCCCATGTATATATATATAAGACCGGGACCAAAGGGGCAACAGGTAACTGGGGAATTCTCCATGAACTATTTGATCCATCTAGTCGTTAACCTAGCCAGATTCAGTATGAATCCCTGACCGTGGAAAACCAGAGATTCATGTCCTAGACATGATGCGAGACAAGACTGGTAGCTTACACACGCACATTCAATACAATCACCCACGATGTCAAGAATTCACTTAGCATGTCAAGTTAGCTGTCGCAACAGCGTTAAGTTATCAAGTCATGCTACAAGTCAGGAGTGCGCCGCCACGGGCCACTATCAAGTTATCAAGTCATAAGGATTAATTACAAGTTACAAGTTAGGTGTGCACCCCACTGGGTCACTAGCAAGGAGATCAGAGAATACCAAAATCATAATCCACAGAAGATCCCGAGAATCATACTAGTCATAAACAATTACTTGAAAACCGTGTTGGGCCGTGTCGGGTTAAGATAGTAGTGCTGTGTTGAACAGATCTCAGGAAAACCCAATCCACAAAAGAGAAACCAAGTCGAGAAATAAAACCAATACTCCTAGAGCCAATGGGTTAAGCAAGGGGTTCAGGGTGCAGCGTACGCACAAGGGCATGCACGCAGGGGAGCAGCGTACGCACAAAAGCACGCACGCAGGAGAGCTGCATACGCGAAAAGTCACACACGCTGGAGAGCTGCGTACGCAAAAAGTCACGCACGCTGGAGAGCTGCGTACGCAAAAAGTCACGCACGCTGGAGAGCTGCGTACGCGAAAAGTCACGCACGCTGGAGAGCTGTGTACGCGAAAAGTTACGCACGCAGGAGAGCTGCGTACGCGAAAAGTCACGCACGCAGGAGAGCTGCGTACGCGAAAAGTCACGCACGCAAGAGAGCTGCGTACGCACAAAAGCACGCACGCAGGAGAGCTGCGTACGCGAAAAGTCACGCACGCAAGAGAGCTGCGTACGCACAAAAGCAGGCACGCAGGAGAGCTACGTACGCGTAAAAACACGCACGCAGGAGAAAGGGTCTTCTTCTCCATAGCTGAGAAGAAGCTCCAATGGCTCCCTGAACTTCAGAGCATCACAACTTGGCCATCCGAACTCCAAATCCGGATTTCCAAAGTTCCAACCAGGGTGGAATTGAACTCTCTTCCACATGGAAACATCAAAACCCATAAAAATCTAACTTAAGTAGATCAAAACCATGTAAAACCGAAATAGGGAAAACTTAGATCTAGAACAATGGAGACTCCAAATTACAAAATACCAAGTTCTAATGTTGATCACCATGTCCTAAACTAGCAAATGGACAAATAAAAGAGGGTTCTTATGTGGTGGCAAGGTGCACTTGCCTATGGGTTGGTGTTGTGTAGAGGAAGGAGAAGAGTGTTGTGTAGAGGAAGGAGAAGAAGAAATTAATGGAGGTTTATAAGGAGAGAGAAAAAGTGGGTAGAGTTTTAAAGAGGGTGAGATGTGGTGTGTTGAGGGTGGAGCATAGGCTAAGGTGTACCAATACACAATAAACCAAACCAATTAAAACCGAGCCATGTCAAAACCCAAAATACGAGAAATACCGAAATTCCACAAGTTGAGAAAAATAAAAATACATGCCAAAATTCAGATACGAGTATAAATACGAAATACGAAAAATACGGGAAATGAGGGTGACACTACCGAGTCTAGCCAGTCATCTGCTACTACTATACCCTCAGTCCCTGAGAACTCCTTGGGATTCAGACCCATGAAGTCCTTGATCGTCCCCGCTCTCTGCCGTGGCTCTACAGGTGGTGGGACCACGGTACGTTCCTCAGAACGCTCCATGCTCTGGCGGAGTAGGGTAGTCTGCTCCTGATGGGTCGTTAGGAACCCCTGGATCAGAGTGAGCAGCTGGTTCCCGTCGAGTGTGACGGAAGCCTGGATAGGTATAGTGATAGGGGGTGGTGGAAGTATTAGGTCCTGCTGGACATGTGATGTGGAAGGTGGTTGTGGTATCTGGGTTTGTGGATCTGTGGAGTGGGGGAGTGTGGTAGGTGGAGGTGTATCAGTCAACTGGTCAGTTGACTGGATATTGAGTGCACCATTCTCAGGTGTAACATACTGGGATGGACGAGTAAGCACCATCTAATTACAATAAAAATGACTTATAAGGACTTGTTAAAGTAAGCAATTATAGACAAGAAAATCTAATTATAATAGCAATTATGTGATGTATTTCCTATGTTGCAATCCTAGCATTCCTCTAGGTGTTCTAAGCGTCATTCCTAATGTTGTCTAATTACCTTAAGTTCCTAATTGCAGGCATGCTTGGTACAATAATGTAACCAAATAATTTAGTCTCGACCTGCATGGACCACCACTAAAAACATGTCATGACTCGCTACCCAAATTGTTGGGCCGGGCCGAGTCATGTCCAGCCTACGCTTGAGATAAAACGTAGTAAGCTGTTTTAAAGCCAACATGATAAGACTGAATGTGCTAACAGTTCTATATGTGAATAAAAGTCATAAATGCTCCAAACACAAAAGTCGTCTCATACAGAAATATGTCCAAGTACAAGTCTGAAATGTAAAACTGGATACATGTCCAGTTACAAAATACGTAGCCTAATACATGACTACACTAAATATCCCAAGCAGCTATGCAAACTAGACGAGTTTCCCCGCATGAACATCCTCGTAAAGCAAAGCCGGGTCCTCGGCAGTATCTCCATAATATGAGTCGCAGAGTAACTCCTCCTTAGTAAGGACACCTACAGCGTTATCCTGTCAGGACGGGAGCAAGTACTGAATCTAACAAACTAGCATATGAAACATGGAAATAAACATAAGAGGAAATAACTGGAAACATGGCATCACATAATCTATCATGGCAAGAACACATATGTCATAGAGACAGATGTATATGTAATATTTAAAACTGTAGCAGGTACGTGATCGTCAATAGGTGTACAATGTACTGTGGTACATGTAAATAAAATGTACATGCGTACAAGTTAACAAGCATAGGTGTACATCCATACAGAAATACGGGATAATGGCCTGCGGCAAGGTATGCATATAAAATGCAACCTCGCTCGCTACTATAGGGAGGCATGATCACGTACTCAACTGTCAGTTTTTCCATAACCCATATTCTAATCATATGAGAGATACATAAAGACTGTTATAAGCATGGTAGTAATAGAAAGTACAACATGTGATATTTTAACTTGCTAACCCAAGGATCAGCATTTAACATGGTTGGATTTGCAGTTCATTTATGTAACAGTATATAAAGTTTGTAGAAAGTACTTGCCTCTAGCAAAGCAAGCTGCAATAAAAGTGTTATAGATGTCTGGTAACTCGTCACTGTAGAAATAAATACATAAACTTAGTTTTTACACTAAGCTAAAATACTAAGACACTAATTGGTGAAACACGACTTGTGACTGGGCACCTAGCCAAAATGATGACTTTAGCATAGGAGATCAATGTGGGGTGACACACTACTTTAACTAACTTTTTAGGGTCTTTACACTAGTGAGGGGTGAGGTTCAATACGGCTAAAACTCAAAGTAGCACAAAAATTGCAAGTCGTAATTAATCAATAAATAAATCAAATGATCATTGTGTTTCAACAATTTTTGAGATAGACAAAAAGCTTATTTTTACATAAAATAAAGTACCAAAAAGATCCTTGTTAATTATAGAAATTTATTATAATTTTTCTGGAATTTATTAACCAGTACAAGTATTTTATAAAAATCAGTTTTCCTAAGTATACAGAAAATGAGTTTTGGTTTCATATGCCAAACTAGTGGCAAACTGTAAATTAAATCCTATAAAAATTATACTAAATTAGCTAAATTAACATAGTATCTAAATACTATTTTTTCAGAATTTTAACAGTACTTTAAGTATTTTTAGAAATTCAAAAACAGCATTGCACACAATTGAAATTAAATAATTAATTATCTGCGTATTTTGTCCACGTATATAATTTGAACCAAAGTTCAAATACAGGACCCAAGGCCATGAATCAAGTACAATATGACTTGTACATGTCTTGAATGTGTGAAAACATATTTGGACCCAAAAACCCATGCTAGGCTTGGACACCAAATGGTTGCAGTAATTTAAATACACCCAAAAATACAAAGTGGTAAAAGTGCAAAATAAATATTAATATTTTAATAAGGTAAAATTATACATAGTAGTCCTAAAAATATGACAAGTATATTACTTAATAATAATTTACATTAGGTAGAGTGAAATACATATACAAAATGTATATCTACAATATTTATATATACATATAAATATATAGATATTTACATAATGGATATATATATATATATATATATATATATATATATATATATATATATATATATATATATATGTGTGTGTGTGTGTGTGTGTGTGTGTGTGTTAAAAATACATACATATATATATATATATATATATATATATATATATATATATATATATATATGTGTGTGTGTGTGTGTGTGTGTGTGTGTGTGTGTGTGTGTGTTAAAAAAAAAATACATACATATATATATATATATATATATATATATATATATATGTATATATATATATATATATAAGAAAATACTTAACTATAAAATATACTATATATACAAATATTGTATACATAGATAATATAGTATATAATAATATATATACACATGAACATATATACATATATACATATATGTACATAAATACATACATATACATATATATACATACATATTATAATATATATATATATATATACATACATATTATAATAAAGTACTAAATATAAAGTATATATATATATATAATATATATATATATATATATATATATATATATATTATATATATATATATCTATATATATATATAAACAGCATATATATATATATATATAATATAGTATATATAATAACACATATATATATATATATATATACAAATACATGTATACATATATATATAAATATATATATAAACAAAAAGAAAAAGAAAAAGTAAAAGAAAAGGAAATAACAGCACAGGAAAGGGGGGGATTCGAACTCGGGCCACGGAGCCGAGTTCTTAGACTCAATCGGGCTGGCCAGGGGGTCAGCACGCTCATTGTGTTAGGGTTAGGACTTAGGTTAGTTTTATTTAGGTTTAAGTTAGATTGTAACAGTAGCCCGAAATATCACTCTGTGTCCTGACAGTTTGGGACACAGAGTCTACGTGTCCGTGCTATGCACGACACGCACGAGCATCAACTTACGTGTCCAAGTACTGGACTAGGATCCCCGTGTCCTGGCGAACCACGTACGTGGATTCGAGACACGTATGACACGATTCAGTGCTGCAACTTACGTGTCTGGTGATTGGGAAGTGTTTCGAAGGCCGTGGACGGCGGAGAAGACGTCGTGGCGGTGGCGCTCGGGTGGCGCTGGGTGCGGCTCGTCGCGGCGAACACGTCGGTGGCGGTTGGGGGCGGTGAGCGTCGACGGAGAGGCTGGACGAGGCTCGCCGGAGTTAGGATTTAGTGTTAGGGTTTGGGGCTGTCGGTGAGGCGGTTGTGGGTGGCTGGGTGGTGTTTTAGGGTTAGGGTTTGGTCTGGGGAAGAAGGGGGGTTTAAATAGGTTGGTCGAGTCAGTCAGGGGGATCGTCGCGCTAGCCGAAAATGACGGGGGCAGTCGGCCGGTCAGTCGTCGGTCAGTCGGGGTGGGTAGAATAGGAATTAGCATTAGGGCCCCTAGACTTTAGGATATTACAGATAGGTCCCTAAAGTCACTAAATGCAAGTATAAATTTGCATTCCTTATTTAAAAACAATTCATTTATTACAAACTGATATTGTAACAATTCTAATAATTACAAAACTATATTAAAATAATTCTAATTATTACAAAATGATATTAAAATATTTTAGAAAATTGCAAATTGATATTTTTGTATTTAAAACTCATTTAAAAATCATTTAAAAATTCTAGAAAAATTTCTAAAAATCCTAATAATTATTTTAAGGATAAATATGACATTAAAAATTAATTAACACTAATTAAATAAATTTTGAAAAACAGGGGCTCACACCAAAGTAATATTTATATAATTTAACAGAATTTAATAGAATAACATAAATAAAAAAAATTAAATACATTGGCTTAAATAAGCATAAACAAGTACACAAAATTTAAAATAATATTAATATATAAAATAATATAAATAATATAAAACACAAAATGATATAATATTATCTCAGTAAATAATATTAATAATATAACATTAATGTATATGATTATATTAAATAATTGTGAAGAAGTAAACAATAGTTTATCATTTCAGGATTGATGGGATAGGCCATCTCCAACCACACCCCTCAAAAACCTAATTGAGAAAATTCTCTCAAAATTCATCTCCATCTAAGCCTCAAATTGAGAGAATTTCTTCAAATTTTTTGAGGAAAAGATGTTGGATCCTCAAATTTGAGGAAAGAGAAAATTTTCAAATTTGAGGATCCATTATTCATGACTATTTTATCCTCCAAGTTGTAACTAAGTACTAATATATCCTACATATGTTAAACAGTAAACTTAATTAACTTACCCTATTTTTTAATTTATAATTATGAATAATATAATAATTATATCATTAAAATGTCCTTGATCTTCCAATAGAATCTAATATTGAATATCTTTGTTATTATTAGTTTTTTTATTTATTAGATTCATTTGATTAATAAAATAATATTTAAATAATTTGACAGATATAAAATATTATAAAATAATAGTTATAATATTAAATTAACAATATTAAATAATATAAACAATGTAAAATAATATAAACAATATATAATAATATAAAATAATAATATATTATAAAATAATATTAATAATATTAAATAATATAAGTGATATAAAATAATATAATATTATTTCGGTAAATAATATTAATAATATAACATTAATGATATTAGTAATATAACAATAATGTATATGATTATATTAAATAATTGTGAAAAAAATAAATTTATGTAAAAATAAATAATGTTTGTTTATTATTAGAGGATTAATGGGTTGGAAATGTAAAATTTTGAGGATAGCATAATATGGCCTAGAGTTATAAAATTTTGAGGAAAGCGTAATATGATAATATTCTTTTTTAAGTCCTCAGATTGAGGAAAACTTTGAAGATATATTGGAGATGTTGTCTGGGCATGGGACAACAGGTGGAGGAGGGTCTGGACATGAAGGGAATAGATTTTTCCTCTCTCTAAGGTAAAGCATCAGAAGCTAAACCAAGGGCTTGGCGGAAGCTATTCGGATTCAGATTTAAGGGGGCGTTTGGTAGGCGGTATTTTTTTTTATTCCCGAAAAAATTTAAGATGGTAATCTATTACCACGTTTGTTTGGCTTATAAAAATTTATTCCCGGAAATTATGAATACCCGGATAAATAGTTTATCCATAAAACATGAAAATTCTATCCCTTGAGAATAGGTGGGTATTTTTTTTTTTTTGCCCGGACAAAAAAAAAATTGTCTAAATTTTTTTCTTCTTTTTTGATCAATTTTGATTAGTTTTGAACAAATTTTTTCTTTTTTTTTGTCGTTTTTATCGTTTTTTTTTTGTCGTTTATACCAATTTTTTGTCGTTTTAAACAATTTTTTTGTCGTTTTTTACCCATTTTTTGTCTTTTTTGTCACTTTTTGATTATTTTTTGTCGTTTTTATCGTTTTTTTTTGTCATTTTTTGTCGTTTTTACCAATTTTTTGTCGTTTTAAGCGATTTTTTGTCGTTTTTTACCCATTTTTTATCTTTTTTGTCACTTTTTGATTATTTTTTGTCGTTTTTATCGCTTTTTTGTCATTTTTTTCGTTTTTACCAATTTTTTGTCGTTTTTTACCCATTTTTTTGTCTTTTTTTGTCTTTTTTTGTTATTTTTTATTATTTTTTGTCGTTTTTATCGTTTATTTGTCGTTTTTACCCATTTTTTGTCGTTGTAAGCAATTTTTTGTCGTTTTTACCCATTTTTGTCACTTTTTGATTATTTTTTGTCGTTTTTATCCAACTTTTGTCCTTTTTGTCGCTTTGTTGTCAATTTTTGTCGTTTTAAGCAATTTTTTGACGTTTTTGTAGTTTTTTTTTATTGTTTTTTTACCGATTTTTAGTCGTTTTTTGTCGTTTTTTTTCGCTTTTTGGTCATTTTTACTAATTTTATGTCATTTTTTATCATTTTTGTCGCTTTTACCTTTTTTGTCGTTTTTGTCGTTTTTTTTGTTAGTTTTTGTCGTTTTAACCGATTTTTGTGTTCTTTTTTGTCGTTTTTATCGATTATTTATTTTAACCGATTTTTTGTCATTTTTTGTCGTTTTAACCGATTTTTTTTTGTTTTTTGTCGTTTTTGCCGCATTTTTGATTTTTTTGTCGTTTTTACCGATTTTATGTCGTTTTTGTCATCTTTTGGTTATTTTTGTCGTTTTTACCCCTTTTTTGTTATTTTTTGTCGTTTTTACATTTTTTTTCGCTTTTTGGTCATTTTTGTCGTTTAACTGATTTTTCGTCGTTTTTCATCGTTTTTACCGATTTTTTATCGTTTTTACCATTTTTTTTGTTTTTTACCGGTTTTTTTGTCCTTTTTACCGGTTTTTTATATTTGTTCATTTTTTTTGTTATTATTATTGTTTATTTTTTTCCCGGAAATATTTATATTGTCACCAAACATGGGAATGTAATTTTCCCAGGAATTTAATTCCTTGGAATTTGATTCCCGGGAATATAGACTTCGCGGCTATATAGTATTCCGCATACCAAACGCCCCCTAAGGGGACTCGATTCACGACCCTCCAAACTTAGGATCCGTAAATTTAATGAGTTTCCGGCACTGGATATTTATCAACTTACAATGCAGGTCCAGGTTTAACTTGCAACAGGTTGAGAATGTCAAACGTGCTTACAGGATACATCACTAAATCATTATCTGGTAGGATTACCAGAAGTGGAGATTAACGAGTAAACTATTATCTTAGATGGCACGAGCACAAGTGACTTATTTATCATATTGATTACAAATCAAGTTCCGCAACAATCTATACTACTACATCCTCTGCAGGTTTGTCTTTAGTTAATTGTAAGTTAGGTCTGTTGACCTGATCGAGCTGATATGACTAGAAACTCTGGAACACCACCCTCACAGATTTTCAGAGGTAAGTTTCATATATACCAGATTGTTTAACTTGTACAAACAAAAAACTGGGACTTAACTGCTTTAGTCTACCACCATCTACTCGAGAGCACAAAAAGAAACACTGACAAAGATAAAAAATGATCAAGGCACAAATCAAAATATGAAACTAACAAAATATTAGACTTTAATGTAGTAGTAGAAGCCTATAGAACTGATACTGTTGAAGTAAGGTCGTTAAAACAATTTTGTTATGGAAAATGTACAAGGTGGAGAAAGAAAATTTACAGAGAGAAACTGCAAAAAAAATATGTATCTACTTTATTTACATGTATTAGACTCCCATTGAGCAGCAGGAGCTGCATTGAAGAATGATACGCTCGTAATGCATATTAATAATGAATGCCTGAGCCAGTCAAACCTCAAATTGATCTCAGATTTCACCAAGTTAAAAAAAAACATTTCATAGCTAGGATCTTCTTCTGTTCCTTGTAAAGAAAGGATGCCTTAGAGCCTCATAAGCTGTCAACCGCCCTGATGGCTCATACTTGAGAAGGCCATGCAACAGGTCTATAAGATCCCCTGCTGAGTGGTCCACATGTTCCATTACCAGGTTCTGAGAATAGCAACGGAAGAGGTCAACAATAATGAATTAATGAGTAGGAAGACTTTAATTTTTTAAAAATGAATACATGTATGTATTAATATCTGAAAACAGCAAATACTACATAGTAAAAAAAAAAGACATGCTAGTACGAAGTAAATAATGCATAGCCCAACAGGGGAAACATGTAAAACAAAAACCATGTTTTCCATCTGAACCTACAATTATTAACAGAGACATAAGAGCAACTGATATAATTAGCCACTTCCATGGCATGTTCCGGTAAATGGTATTCAAGACAGATAATGCATCACAAAAGTCATGTTGGTTAAAGATAATGAAACATTAAATATGCTCTATGGATCATATCACAAATCAACCAAAGCAAGCATTGAAAATGACAATTATAATACTCTCCACCTGAAGTCGAGGTAGTTTTGAAACAGCTCTAATGCTCTCTCTTGATTTTGCACCCTCAGGCCAGTACAATCGACCTCTCCTGAGATACTTGTCAGCATGACGGCTGATATCAATCAAAGAGTTAAGATTAGAACAATAGAATATATTAATAAATGGAGCGGATCAAAAGCCCCCCTTAGAAAGCCCCCCAAAAAACCCCCTCACTATAATTCGTAATATTAATGTTAATATTAATGTTAATGTTAATATTAATGTTAATGTTAATATTAATTTTTTTAAATTTTTTTTTATATTAATGTTAATGTTAATGTTAATGTTAATATTAATTTTAATGTTAAGTTTAATGTTAATTTTAGTATTTAATGTTAATATTAACATTAACATTAATATTAACATTAATATTAACATTAAATTACGGATTAAAGTGAGGGGGGTTTTGGGGGGGCTTTCTAAGGGGGGCTTTTGATCCGCTTCCATTAATAAATGATGCAGAAGAACTACAACCAACGTTTGTCAAGATCATGAGTATCCAAAAAGCCTAACAGCATGGTGCACAGAATTAGTAAAGCAACTCAATTAAAACTTACTCTGCTCTTCTTAGCATATGCTGAGGCAAGGGCCCTAACACCCTCTCCATCATGGCTAAGTGCTCTAAATTCTCATGGGTTTGAAACAATGCCTCACCCTGTAATACAGAGCAAAGATGATTCTCAGTCCAGTGCTCATAAAAAGACATGCATTTGACCTTGACCTCAGAAAAAGGAGAATATACCGAGCAAAGCTCTGCAAGTATGCAACCGACACTCCATATATCACAGGGATAACTCCAACCCATTCCTGTTATCGAGATTAACATCTTATCACCTTAAAGGTTCACTAAACAAGCTTCAAGTAACAAGAAAATTCAGATATCAACCACCTACCCAAAATAACCTCAGGGGCTCGATAATGCCTCGTTGATACAATATAACTCAGGTCTTCTCCATCATTAGTTGTACTGCCAAAATCTATTACCTTAATGGCACTTGATTTTGGCAATCTCATTGAGGACAAACCAACCTACACAAATAAAGGATATTTAAAAAAATTAATATTATTAAACCATACAACACGAAAAATGGTAAGACAGTTTAATAAGAACATGTTTAACCAACAAACAAATGGTAACAACTAGTACAAAGATGAAATAACACATACACTGCTAGAAAAACGAAAGAACACAGTTGCATCAGATTATCATGCACACAATCAGAATACAAGGAAATAATTCAACCCGTTGAGATACCTTGTTCTCCAATACTTCTATATACTCCGGAGAAACAAAAAGAATATTCTCAGGCTTCAAATCAGTATGAATAAGACGCAAATCATGCATGACTGCAAAGAGGGGAAAAGAAGGTAAACATATTTGAAAAACATACTTTAACAAGCAACCAGGTAGCAGATATGGACAGTGAAAATTAGACCAGTCAAACATCCACACTTGAGAAACACGCCCCAAATAAGAGGGCAAACAAAACAAGGAAATAAAATGAGTAACTGTGGAAATTTGTGGAAGTAAACTACACACATGCTACAGATTCCAAAAGTTGCCTGCCAAGCTCACGAACTAGATCAATCGGAAAAGGACGATAACTGTTTTTCCGTAGATAGTCATATAAGCTTGATCCAAGCTTCTCAAACACCTGGTCAAATCAATTAAATCCATGGATGAATTTAAACCCTAAGGGTGTTAGGGTAAAGTGGAGAACTCATCACAAACTATCGTACTTACTATACAAATATGGTTACGATAGTCAAACCAGGTCCGTATTTGTACACAACTGCAAAAATACACCAGCTCACAAAGCTGTAAGCTCAACCAATCCAAGAGGGAAACAGGCATAGCTGAAAAAAGAAGTGGAAACAGAGCAAAATACAAAACAAGCACGACTCACCGACTGCCAGCCTTGTCATGTTTCCCTAGTTGTTGGAGCATATCAATTTCAATCATAGCTGCCTCCCTATACTTCTCTATGCCACGAACAATCTTGATAGCTACCATTTCTTTCTTTTCCCTATCCCAGCATTCCAATACCTGACCAAAGGTGCCTGGCACATATGGTGAAAAATCTACATGAGCTTGGAAATACATTTTTTAATACCACAAAGTAAAATATCAAGTTACTCTGAGACATTAACAAAAGACCAAACAACAGAGGAAAACAAAGTGACCTTACACGGTTACACCTCAATAAGACATACTAGTGAACAAAAGATTTAACAATACAGAAGAGGTTGAGACTAACCTTCACCCATTTTGCTGTAAATTTTATCTGCAAGAAAAACATCAACAACAAAAATGTGAGCGCCAATACCAAAAAGAAACAATGTTGCCTCAAAATGGTGTAAATACCAAAAAGAAATTACTAAATATTTTTCAAAGGTCAAAAATTGAAAAATCTCCCTCAGGAGGAAAAAAAATGGTTTGTCAAAAAATTGGTTGCATCTCAATTTAAGCATAGTTATCTCAGACACAGACCAGACATCAACACAAACAAGGCCTTGGGTCATCACATCACTAGTCTGACCATTGAATCAACGGTCAGACCGGATATATAATTAAAATAATATGTATGTGAAGACAGAGTTAGCAAGATAAATGAAGAAAATAAAAAAAATGGTCTGGAAACAGAGGAGCTTTTGTTTCAAAAACAACATTAGTTAAAATTAGTTCAAAAAAAAAACAATCTGAGTCCCCAAAAAAAATTGAATATAAGTAAATAAACATGCAAAAATGAAATTTTACCAATAACACAACACAAACAAAAATTTAAGACCATCTGGCTACCAGTTATCTAAAAGCCTGCTGAGTCGCCCAGTTTGACCAGGTCAAGTAGATTTTGACTGGGTCAAGAAAAATGGTTCAATCTTTGAATCAGACAGAACTAGTCACCGGGTCACCGGTTTTCCGATCTGACTGCCGGTCCGGTCCGATTCTGATAACTATGTTTCTAAGAACTATAGAAGTCCAAACTGCAAAAAGCCACAATATTTTAATTCTAATGTTAAACTATCCAAGGAAAGAACGAGGAAACCATTTTTATAACCCTACTATGGAAAACCATATTTTACTAATATTGATATAGAAATGTAACAATATTCATATTGAGATACTTGAACATCATCAAGACAATTTTGATAACTATGAAATTCTCAAGACAATTTTGATAACTATGAAATTCAGAAGTTACAAGGAACCACAAACAAAATTCATTATATTGAAAAATAACTAGCAACAAGTCTGCTTTAAGACAAACTGGGGTGATTGTCATGACTACTTTCAAGGAAAACGACCAACTAAAAGATGTGCTGCACTAAAGAAGTAAGATTTACTCCGCACGTTATATTAAGATATTTAACCAAAATTTATACAATTAAAAGATAATATATACATAAGAATAGCAGCAACTAAATCAGTTTGCAAATTCAGTATGACAAGGGAATTAAAATGTTAATACTGGTGATAGAGTGTATTACAGCGTGGGGTCAAATTGTCTCCAACTGCAAACTTGTAATGGCCATCTTTATCATCCCCTCTTTGAGGGGGAGAAGCATTTCTAGTAACTTTTGCATAGAAAGGAAGAGGGCAAGTTTGGTCTGTAGGTGCCACCAAGCTTGCGAAGTCTCCAACCCCTTGTCCACATAACAATCCTATCTGAGCCTACACACAGCCATCCATCCATTACTACCACAAAAATAATCATCATGATGTTTCTATTTAAAACCCATTAGGCCTTATATATAATTTTTCATTAGACTTGTGTGTGTGACATACAAGTAACTCATAGACTTTTTTAATAAAAAAAATCATGAATAATCACAAATCTTAAATTTATTTAAGTGCTCATCCCATCGCTCGCAAGGATTTGGAAAAAACCACTAGTTCTAATTGGATAGGATCATGACAAAGATATAATTATATATCTGGCATGAATTCTTAATTTGAATAATTAACCAGTCTAATTATTTAAAAATAAATTAAGCAATTATGTTAAAAATAAATTTTTGTCTGATGATACAATAATTCAGTCCTCGATCTTAGTGATAAACTTGCTAATTTTATATTTTTCTACACAATTATAATCACAGTAAAAAAAAGTCGATGTATATCACATTCATTTTCATCGATCCAAGTATATTAACCCAAAATAAATCGAGGATAACGAAAAAATATAATGATAACAATCGGAAACCCTAATAAAGTAGAATCAACCAATCTCATATAGCAGTTTTGATCTTTCCGTACTTCTAACAAGTCGAATCATATTGTATATCATTTTCCTCCCCAACACGAGCTTCTTGAGAAGCACAAGCTTTACTAATCATAACATCAACGAACTAATATACATATCAACCATTAAAACCCTAAGTTTTAACCGATACAATAACAGGAGTTTCAAACAAGAAATTAACGAACTATAATCTTCTATAAAAAAAATTAAAATTTCATTACTACACCAAGTCGATCATCTTATATGTCACTTTCTCAACGATTCAAGCATACTAGATCAAAAGAAAACGAGATCTTAACATGTGACGACGGATTACCACCAGATCCAACAGGCACACGAAAGATAAAAACCCTAATTTTTCAAGAGATCGCAAGATCGAGTAAAGAAGGGTTACCGGCGTTACGTCCCACGTCAGCCTGGGCCGTTTCCTCGGCCGGCGATCCATGTGGGCATGGGGAAACTCCGTCAGCAGCTCCATCTCCATGATCGAATCGAGAAATTATTTGGTCGAGAAGAAAAAAGAACAGATCCTAACCCTACCTTTGGAAAGAGATTTGGGGGAAGAAGAGAGAAAGAAAACCCTAATTTGGGGAGGAACGATTGGGGATCTCGTTAAGCAATGGATGGTTCCGGTGCTACCTATCATTTCCCGTTTCTAATTTATAGTTAGATCGTTTGGGCCGAGGGAGAGAGTTGACCACAGAATTGTTTGGCCCAGACCCAAGTTGGTAGGTTCTAGAAAATAGTACCGGTAGTCAATATGAATTTAAGAATTCATGCCAGATAAATTTGTATTTTAGACATGTTGATTTTATTTAATCAATGGATGGTTCCGGTGCTACCTATCATCTACGTGGTTCTGAAGTTCATATTACCACCGATAAATTTGTATTTTAGACATGTTGATTTTATATTAATTAGGATAAATCTTAGAAAATTTGTATTTTGGTAAATCAACTCATTCGTCCAAAAGGTCACACAAAGAAGTAAGGTTTATAAGTCGCTAGATTTTGCTTAGTCAAACCATTAGTTGACTAAATCTTCATCTGAAATGACTAAGGGCATGTTTGGTTCCGAGTTATAACTTTGCTTTCTGAGTTATAACAGCAAAGTTGACATAAAACGTGTTTGGATTGTAACACTAGAAAAAATGATTTCATAAACCAACATCCAAAACCTCTGTTTAAACTCTACTTTTCGGAAACAACTTTTAGCTATTTTCCCAAACGTTTTTGTCAAACCTGCAGGCCCCACCCACCTAACCCACCCCCATCCCAACTATTTCTCTCTCTCTCTCTTTCTCTCTCTGGAGAGAGGAGCTCCTTCCTCTCCCTATCCCTCTCCTTCTCCCTCTGGGGTGGACGACGACGAGGAGCTCTCCTCTCCCTCTGGAGGTGGACGATGAAGAGGAGGAGGAGCACCTTCCTCTACGTGGACGACCATGAGGAGGAGGAGGTCCTCCAGCTTGTCGAGGACAAGGAGGAGCTCATCCGTCCCTTCCCGACACCGCCGTCGACGAGTTCTCCCTGGGAGGAGAGGAGGACCCCCATCACACCAACGGGTCACAACGGCGCGTCAGTGGCAGACACGTTCGGCTCCGCGGAGTCGGTGCTCGGCCACCGCACCCCAAGCACGGCCAGCGCAGTTCGGTCCAACATCCCCAACATCTCTGCTGCCAGTTGTTGGCGAGGACGTCGGAGACGAGGTCCATGCTCGAGGACGACGACAAATGCGAGCACGACGACGACCGCTACGTTGAGTCCTCATCGTCGAGCCGGCGGCCGTGGAGGCCCTTCTCGTCATCGTCGAGCTCGAGCCTCGTCGACGTCCTCGAGCGCTGTGACAGAGGACAAGGAGTTAGGGAGGGGTGGACACAGAGTCGGGGAGGGGTGGACACATAGGACACAACAAAAAATTAATTTCAGAAAAAACAAATACCAAACAAAATTTTAAACTTTTTTTCATAAAATTATTTTTTAGTTGAAAGTAACCAAACGCAAACTCAGAATCTATACACCCAGAAAACTACTTTATAACATCTTCTCTTAAAACTGTTTTCAAAAAGAAATTTTAGAAAACATATCCAAACGGACCCTAAAATACTCTCATACGAAAATGTATTTTTTTCTCACATGTTGAGATTATTTTACATTGTGCAGATAAATTTGATAAGTTATGGAGCATGAAAGTCCTTTTGTATCCAGTCGATGCAATGGGTAAATACAAATTTAGGACTGAGAAATTGCTCGTTGAATATATTGAATTTTTTTGGACAATTTTAAATCTCACAAACTAGCAATAAAAAATTTTGTCGTTAAGAGAACAATGCCAGGAGAGAAACAATATTTTTGTGTGGGTTATTTCAGTTATTTCGGATAAAAATTTGGTCAATGACTAATTTGACTGAGGGGAACTTGGGCCGATTGGTCAATTTGCAAAAAAAAAAAAAGTTTATATAGATTTTTTTGCTCAAACAAATTCTTCTTATAGGTTATCTAAAAAAATAAAACTTCATGTAGATTTTCTGAATTTTACCCTATTGATTAAAATATATATTTTGATTAATGAATTATTATAATTTATGAATATACATTACTAATTTATTGATGTTTTTAAATTAATCATTATATATATATAAAATAAAGTGAAGTGGTCATTTATGCAAAAGTATAAAGGAATGGAAAAAGGTCACATAAAGATAGGAGGCATATTAAACACTACGAATATGTCAATAACAAACATTAAAACTAATAAAAAATCTATTACAGAAGTTATTAAATGATCTAAATGGGAAGAAACTAAAAAAAATGGAATTGTCAAGGAGTGTTGCATGTCATGGGGATAACTAATAAATAATATTGGAAGTATATTGTTCTTAAAGACACCCGGCAACTCGATAACTTGCTTGGACTAGTTTATCACGTAGGCCTAGTTTCTAATAACCTGTTAACTCGATCCAATTTTCAGAAGAAGAAAAAAAATCAGGATTGGATGCTCAAACCAAATTTGGTTCAATGTAACAACTGAAATCCAAAATATTTCATATTGGATCTCAAATTTTAATAAAATCCAAACATACTTGGTTTATATATTCTTTTAACCTACTCAAAATTTAAAAAATTGGATTTGAATGTTAAAAATAATATACCCAAAAAATAGGTGGGGTTCTCGTATAAAGTTTGAAAACAAAACTTTTATTTGAAATTGATTTTGTGTTTTACACGAAGCTCAAATCAAATCCCATTAAAACCTTAATTTTAGGGTTTAATTCCATGGTATGTGCGAGTCTTCCTAATATATAACATAAAATTGATAAAAAATACTTTATAATTTAGAAGATTTAATTGAAACAACAAAAGATACACTAACGAGGATTTTGAATGAAGATGAGATGGAAAAGATCTTGGAAATTCTTTGTTGTGCCATTTATGATTATAAGCAATAAGTTATAACAAATTTGTGGATTTTCCAAATCCAAATTCTTAAGTTTTCCCTAACGAAAAACTATCAAATCCTCCTCCATAAATACGAATTGACTGTTGGTGTTTTTGCCTTTGGACTAGTATAAAATAGTCGCACGTCGGCTACACCACCAAGTGGGTATCTCAATATAATGTTTGCATGTGTTGAGGTTGTTGGCCCATTGGTTAATGATCACACCTGATTTTGATAATCAACCTCAACTTTGGTCGATACGCAAAATATACATATTGCTACAGGGTTACAGGTTTCCAATAAAATGAATGTTTGCATCTACGTCCTACTGCTACAAAGTATAGACATCGCATCGTCATCAAGAACCAATCGCACTGGAATCAAGATCAATATTTTCTTCTGTAATTTTAACTTTTATTGAGTCTAGAAAAATATGTGAGGTTGGTCGGAATTGGTATTGGCTTAGGTATCTCTCAAGTCCACAAACAAAAATAAGCATACATATCCATATCCAAAAAGTCCACACATCCAAAAACCCAAAACCCAACAGATTTGGTCTAAAAGTTCTGACCTAAACCTAGGTCAGTTTGAATTTAGTTTTGAAATCCCTCCAAATCTGTTGTAAACCCCCATGTTTTATTCCTAATTATTTTAATATTTTTACTTATTTTTGCTATATACATTTTCGTATTAATTTATTGTTTTTTATGTATAAATATAATGTATAGGTATGGGAGCCTGTACATTATGCTATCAAAGACAGTGTACTTTATAATTTAGGAATTTTAGATATTTTTATATAAATTTTTAGAATTTTTCTAAATGCTACTTTACTTATAAATGATTATATATATATATATATATATATATATATATATATATATATATATAGTAAAAAAAAAGGCTAAGCACTGTAGTCGCAGCTACAATGCTGTAGATGTCCCGACCCCCTTTGAATAAGTTGATTCAAATAAAGAGGAATTCTTCTTTACTTTGAATCGAATTTGATTATATCCCTCTAATCTTCCGAAATTGGTTTGTATAGCAATTCCTAACCCTACGCAAGATCCGACCCAGACTCATAATCCCATTTGATAATACTAAATAAAACTGGACAAACCCGAGCATATATATGCGCAGAGGAGTCGTGGTGTTCTTCCAAAAACAAATTGAGTATACCTAAATTCAAGCGACCAAGAGCGATCCCCGAGCGCACCAGCACCCTAGCGAACTTCTCCGTCGACTGCACGCCGAGCAAAAGCGCCACACCGCCGGGAGGAGACCCAACCCGACAGTAAACAGAGTGCCACACTGGTTTCAACCGACCGCAGGTACCCTCATTCCTCATGTAATACCCCAGTCCCAAAATACGTAGAACTAGAAACGTAGACATGCCAGCTGTATACATACGAAGTACATGGACCGTCGTATGTATACATAAGCTGTGAAATATAGAAAGCCATGACAAACTAAATAAATCTCATCCACAAATATGAAGGTTTAATGATATGATCAAATAGTCATTTGTACAAACGTTGGACGGAGACATATCCGCTACCAACAAATTTAAATAAGAAAAAAAGTACAAATAAATAATTTGGTCGAGCGAAGCAAATGACGAGTCCAAGAGCAATCATCACGAAGGAAGGAATGGCCTTAGCTAGAGCACCTGCAAGAAACCACGAAACACACACCTGGAGAGATCACCAGGTCCTCAGAGGGACGTAACAAGACACATAATATCATGCCAATAAACTGAATAATAAAAGCTCAACAGAAAAGTATGCATGAGTAAAGGTTCCTAACCATTCTATGTGGACTGCACTTTAGAGGACAACGTTCTACGCACTCAACAGAAAAGTATGCATGAGTAAAGGTTCCTAACCATTCTATGTAGACTGCACTTTAGAGGACAACGTTCTACGCAGGGGCTGTCTCAAGCAAGTAATAAAGAGTGGCCAACAAGTAGCGCTCATTCGAGACACTATCGGCCGGGTAACACGTATCGCTCATCCAAGACACTATCTTCCAAATGTGTGTAAAAGTAAATGTAGCCCCTACACTAGTAGCTGTCCCCTCCCTCCCCAATGATACTATACGTGTGTCGTAACCACGACACACAAACACGTGTCGTTTCCACCACACTGTTTTATAATAGATAATTGTCAAGTCTTCTAACATGCATCTATTGACAGTTATTCCTACGCATGCGCACGGGGGATCAGCCCACACGCAAGTGACCTCTATATGATACTCACAACTCTCACACACAACTCATGTACTATCGTGATAAGTCAATGAGACACACTAAATTTGACGGTAGTCCCTTAACTCTAAGCCAATTGCATAAAATATAGTAATTTGTATCTACATATAATTTAGAAAGAAACAACTGGAAAATAAACAAACCATGCATGATATTGAGCAGAAAATTTAAACAGTAAAGGCAAGGTGTCTTGCCTGGTATGTCGTCTGGTGGGGTGCGATGATCCAACAAGTCCTGTTCTGTCCAATAGCCATGGTCGATGCAACATGGTCCGAATTCGCGAGAAAATAGAAGTGTAAGATTAGAAACGATCAAGGATGTTTATCGAAGGGAGTTGGAGAAATAAGTACTTAAATATTATTTTTAGAAAATATTTTTATAATATTTTTATTAGTAAAATATTTTACATAATACTAAAAAGTGGAGAATTGTTTTAGCCAAGGCAACCCTAGGCTTGTCAATATATAGAATTTATAGGTAGAAAATAAGTATTGATAAAAAATTACAATTCTAGTTAAACCATTTTAGAACCAAAACCTACTTTTGCAAAGTAATTTATTTAGATATATAATTAGCTTTTCTAAACCAAATTTGATGATAGATGTGAGACTAAGCCCAAAACTAACAAATTTTGTTACACGATATCTTTTCAAAAATATTTAATAATCATAGCAATAACAAAATAAAATTTTACAAATTACAAATATTTATTAAACTATAACTCATTTATATCCAATGTATCAAAAACTACTACTAGTAATATTTGTAATTAATGATAACTGTTTATAAAGATAATAATAATAATAATATTAAGAGTTATTTGTATTTACCCCCCCCCCCCCCCCCCCAATTGCTAATCATATTTCTAATTCCCCCCCAATTTTGTTTTAATTAGTGTAAACCCCCCAATCCTATGGTAAAGTGCAAACAAACCCTCTTTAGATTTTTGTTTTTGCATTTGAAGACCTTTTGTTTAAAAAAAAAAAATTTCACATTTTAATTTTTGTTCAATTTGCACCCCTGCCATTAAAAGCCGTTAAAATTCGTTTAAAAATATGATTTTACCCCTCCCCCCACTCTCTCCCCCCTCTCTCTCCGGTGGTGGGGGCTTGTCAAGCGGGGCCGACCAGAGGAGAGGGGAGGGTGGCCGGCCAGCGGAGGGAGGAGGGGACGAGTCGAGCTAGGGGTAAGCATTCGGTTAATTCGGTTCAAACCGAATCGAAAACCGAATTGAACCGAAAATCGAATAAGCAAAACTGAAACCGAACCGAATTGGCCCATAACCGAATCAAATCGAACCGAATTAAATCGGTTCGATTTTCGGTTTATTCATTTTTTCGGTTTATTTGCACATTTTTGTTAATATATATAGTACTTAAATATACCTAAATTTATTTAGTATATATATATATCTGTAGTATAATATATATATTTATTTAGTATATATATATATATATATATATATATATATATATATATATATATATATATATATATATATATATTTTGAAAGAGGGTAATTTGGCGAACGCTCCCACCGGGAATCGATCTCCTGACCACCCGGGCTGCATGCATCTCTCTTAACCACTAGGCAAGAGGTCATTTGATATATATATATATATATATATATATATATATATATATATATATATATATATATATATATATATATATATATATTCGGTTTTCGGTTTGGACCAAAACCGAAATCGAATAAAAAAATTTAGTATTTTAAAAAACCAAAACCGAACCGATTTTTTTTAAATCGAACCAATACTCTTATTCGGTTCGGTTCGATTTTCGGTCCAAAACCGAATAATGCTCACCCCTAGGTCGAGCATGGCGGCCAGCGGAGGGAGGAGGGGGATTGGGGGGGGGGGGGGCACTGGCCAGCGGAGGGAGGAGGGGGCGGGTCGAGGGGGCCGGCCAACTGAGGGAGGAGGGGAGTTGAGGGGGACCGAATGGACCGAAAATCGAACAGATTAAGAGATTTGGTTCGATTTAAAAAAAATCGGTTCGATTTTTTTATTCGATTTCGGTTTATATATAGCAAATGACCTCTAGCCTAGTGGTTAAGAGAGATGCATGCGGCCCGGGTGGTCAGGAGATCGATTCCTGGTAGGAGCGTTCTCCAAATTACCCTCTTTCAATATATATATATATATATATATATATATATATATATATATATATATATATATATATATATATATATATATATATATATATATATATATATATATATATATATATATGGGTATATACTAAATAAATATATATATGTATATACTACAGATATATATATATACTAAATAAATTTAGGTATATTTAAGTACTATATATATTAACAAAAATGTGCAAATAAACCGAAAAAATGAATAAGCCGAAAATCGAACCGATTTAATTCGGTTCGATTTGATTCGGCTATGGGCCAATTCAGTTCGGTTTCAGTTTTGCTTATTCGATTTTCGGTTCAATTCGGTTTTCGGATCGGTTTGAACCGAATTAACCGAATGCTCACCCCTAGCTCGACTCGTCCCCTCCTCCCTCCGCTGGCCAGCCATCCTCCCCTCTCCTCTGGTCAACCCCGCTTGACAAGTCCCCACCACCGGAGAGAGAGGGGGGAGAGAGTGGGGGGAGGGGTAAAATCATATTTTTAGACGTATTTTAACGACTTTTAATGGCAGGGGTGCAAATTGAACAAAAATTAAAATGTGAAGTTTTTTTTAAACAAAGGGTCTTCAAATGCAAAAATAAAAATCTAAAGAGGGTTTGTTTGCACTTTACCATAGAATGGGGGGGGGGGGGGTTACACTAATTAAAACAAAATTGGGGGGGAATTAGAAATATGATTAGCAATTGGGGGGGTAAATACAAATAACCCTAATATTAATAATGATAATAATGATAGTAATGATAATAAACTATATTCCCCAAATGAAACTAATAACAATAATAATAATAATAATAATAATATTATTATTAATAACCCAAACACATTTTGCTTCTTTTCCCCCATTTGATACAGTAAGAGAGAGAGAGAGAGAGACGGGAGAGGAGCGAAGGACATACAGGGGGTCGGCGGCGCGGGCTGAGCGCGCACGGCGAGGCGGAGTTCGTGGAGGTGGCTCCGCGCGCGTGGAGGCGTATGTGCCAGATCCGGCGGAGAGGGTTTTCAGTGGGGCAACTGGCGCTCGGCGACGGCCACTTGCAGGAGCGGCCGGTCGGTCGGCCACGCCATGGTCGGCCACGGCTCGGCGAGCAGACGGGCCTGTCCGACGTATTTGGGCGGCACTCGGCGGCTGGAGGCGCGGGATCTTCCCGGCTATGGTCGACACCGGTGGCGCACCGGCACGACGATGAGGGGTTCTCGCCTGAGAGGTACAGTTTACGCGCCGACGACGGATCGGGGTGGGGTTTCGCGCCGGCGATCGACGGAGGGACACTCGCGGTGGCGCTCAGGTTAGGGTTTCCCCCTCTTTTATTTCTGGTGGTGGCAGAAATTTGGGGGTTGATGGTGGTAGTGACCGGCGTCGACGGTAGGATTTTGGTCGCTGGACCTCGTGCCGTTGGTCGCTGCTTCGACCGGGATGGTCGAGAGGAGAGGCGGTGATGGCAGCAATGGTGTTGGTAGCAGTGGCTTTGGTCGATGTCAGAGATGGGTCGACCGGAGTGGTGACTGGAAGGTCTGGCGGAGGCGGGGTGCCTATGACGGTGATTTGTGGTGGTACCGGTAGGCTACTGTAATGACGAGTGGCGGGATGCGGGGAGACAGGGTTTGATGTCGGAGCTCTGGGATGATGGCGAGGGTTGTTGGATGTGTTGTCATGGTCGTCGTGTCCGGGATGTCGGACACGACACGGATAACTGTACTGAAGATGGAATAAGATTCACAGATACGATGCACGCACTATTGTGGAGAAATTTGTGGATGTGAAAAATTTATGGAGGAGTACCTGCCTATTTATAGGATGTGGAAATTCCTATTAGGATAAAGATTGGGATGTTTAAATCCCCCATTAGATAATTCGTAATTAAATTCAAATTCATTTAAACTCGTTTAAAACCATTTTAGATAAAATTCTTCAAATCAAAATTAGATAATAGCTTAAAAGAAAACTATTTAATCTATCCAAATAAAATAAAATTTTTAATTTTAATCACTATAGATTCATTTAAAAATATTTCCATAAATTTTAAATATCAATAATTAATTAATTTTAAAAATCAATAAAACATTTAGATATTAGAATTTTTATTTTTGCAAATAACTATAATTTATTTTTGGTGAAATCAAGTGGGCATGAAATAAATTTTATGTCACTGGCACACAAAATATATTTTCATAAAACAATAATTTTTTTTCTAAATTATCACTTATAATTGTAAAGTAAAATAAATATCATTAAATAAATAATGTTTGCCAAAATTCGACGTTACGCAATAAATCAATATTAAATACTTATTCGGAAAAATATTTTAATAAAATATTCGTATAAGTATATCGTCTTGCGATGTACAAATATGAAATGCGAACTCGTACGCGACGTACGATTTACAAAACAACAATCGATACCAAATTTTAAAATCGTAGTAATAAATTTAGGGATTTTACACCTCCCCATTGTATTTTCTTCACGCTCGACCGTTTCCAATTCTACGAAGTCCTATAGGAAGACCATATAACCCTCTCAAAACCCTCAAAAGAGAATTCGTTATAAACCCGTGTATCGCCCTGGAGCTCGATGCGAAGTCGAGCGAAAACCTGTCTCAAAACAGAGTTTAGAAGGCTGTCAAGACCCCTACTTGGAAGCCAGTTTTCGAACAAAATATTAGGGTTTTCGTGCAACTAATTAAAAACAGTAGAAGACAACATAACCGAGATCAAAAGCATCTCGTAGATGTATATTTCATCAATTGTACAGAGAGTTATGTAACGTTAAACTTGAGCGAAAAACTGTTTTAAGAACAATAAAAATCTAGAAATTTTAGCCGATACGGCACGTGCCCCGACAAACCGGGCGACATGGTTGCATACTGTACTCATCGAAAGGCGCGTATAGATGTTGTCCACGTGTGGGAACTGACGGAACCCGATTTTGTTGCGTGTGCACGACGAAATCAGTGCGTATCCGTCGAGATACCTCCGTATCGACATTTTACAAACTTGGTCATAACTTCGTGCATGTTCGTCGGATCGACACGAAACTTACGCCATCAGGACCGACTCGTTTTTCTAGTCATGTGTGCCAAGTTTGGTCCGATTCTGAGAAGGTCGACCGGAACACCTATTTGGCGGGCCCGTGCCCCGTTCAAACGGGCGAATTTGTGCACGGTCCGCCAAAATTCAACTTTGGACATACGGTTTGGTTCGTCCCCTCAAACCGGACCCATAGACATGTAGTTTGACGACTTTAGAGACCGTAGACCTTGGCGTGCATTTTGGTGCAAAACGGGTCCCATGGCGGACTTCGTTTTGACCCGAAATTATAATTTTTCCCCTGTCCCATAATTTGACTTTGGACAGGCGTTTCCTAGGTATATCACTTATTTCGAGTACGTTTTTGATGTTTAATTTAGCATCCGGAGTCATCTGTGATTTGTGAGTTTTAGTGCTGACATTTGCGACAGTTGGTTGCCCTCCTCGCACCGCAGGCAAGTATACCTTGCCTAGATTTTGATTATGCTCATTTATTTTCAGTATATTTTATTACTGCACATTTATTTCTCTTAATTGTCCTTTTGTTATATTGTGCGTCCAAGTCACACTTGGGTGCAAGCGACTAGATTTACTCGTTCTCGTTATTTTATATCTTATTTTACATGTCGACTTAGTGTTACTTGACCACCTTATGAGTGTGGGATATTTTTATATCTCCTATGGCCTTGACACATGTGTACCACGAGATGAGTGAGTTATATAGGGCACGGTCCTGCGTACTCAACTGGTCATCGATACGTATGGGACGTGCGACGGTTAAGAGGTAACTACTATTAGTGTGTCGAGTTAGAAGCCATAGCAGTTGCCAACTGGACAGGCTGTGGATACATCTTGGATAGGAGCATCGAAGGGAGGGGCAGCTACTAGCGTAGGGACTACATTTACTTTTTACACACATTTGTGGGCCGATAGTGACTCATATGAGCGCTACTTGCTGCCCCTGGCCGATAGCGACTCGGATGAGCGCTACTTACTGCCATTCTTTATTTACTCTGTTGATCCTATAGCCCCTGCGTAGAACGTTGTCCTTAAAGTGCATCTCACATAGACGGTTAGGAGATCCTGTAGTGTCATCCTTGCATATTTACACATTCAGTTATTTCGGCATATTTTTCTGTATCTTGTTACGTCCATCTGAGGACCTGGTGATCTCTCCAGGATTATACGAGCAAGACTATCCCCAGGAGTACGAAGTAGCTTTGGATCCTTCTTACATCGATGACGAGGCATCTTCCACTGATACTTAGTTTTTCTTTATTATCTGAGACTATGTAGTGGACATCTTTTATCTTCATCTTTCTGTTTTGAGGAGGTTGGACTCCATTTAGTTGAGACTATTTTCATAGCTGTTTGGAGTGGGTATGTCCACCCGGCTATCTCTTGACTCCTTTTATTATTGAGACTTATTATTCTTTCTGTGTTGAGCTGTGGATGAGATATAGTTATTTATATTGTGGCTTATCATGTTATATTATTTACAGCTTATGTACAAATACGAAGATACCACTTATTGGTGTATTCTTTGTATATGTACAGCTGGCATGCTGACGTACTTAGTCCTATGTATTATGTGACTGGTGTTAGGGCTATATACTAAAAGCATCACTTTTGTAGTAACCTTATTTCCTTAAATTTTGAATGAGAATTATATGGGCAAATGTTTGCATATTATATTTGTTGCAAGTGTTAATACAAATGTCTGATATTTTATATTGTAGATAATATGGTGTGTGGTGTCACACAGAAGATCATATTATCAGTTCCCTATGGAGTATATAAATAGTTCACAACCTAGATGGACTTGGACAATCTATTAGAAAGGTTGTAGTGTAATATGGTATTAGTCTATCTTGACTATAGGTTTACACTAGTACACTTTGTGTGTATTGAACAGGACCACTTGAGATTGTTCTCTTTGTACTGACTACATAAGAGAACAAACACCTCTGTTATTATGGATACTTGTGATCTTAATTCGGATATAATAACGGACATGTATATGCAGTGTGCATTACTTTGACTCATAAAAGAGTGAGATTCATTATGGATCAACAACCTCTATGAATTGGGTAATAACATTGTATGTATGATGGGCTGTTGATTATAAATGGAATCCATGTCTCGATACGTCGGGTTGATGATGTCCCCTTAAGGAGCTCGTAAGGATTGTCATGTAAACCCTGCAGGTGGATTATATCCGACATGACAAATAAAGTTGAGCGGTACTACTTAAGGATAAAAGATGTAGAATCAATATAGTTGTCAGTAACTTAATTTGATCGACGGACATACGATATCTTAACATGGGGAGCCAAACGAGCATATAATAAAAGGAGCTCACAAACATAATTTGGGATTAGGGAGGTAGTGCAACAATAGCTCATTAGTGGACCGAGCTATTGTTAATGGGCCTGGATTATGTGTTCGGGCTGAACACGGGATATCCAGATCCGTTAGGAGGCCTAACCCTAATTTCTCCTCATGGTCCCTGCCGTAGCCTATATATATCCTATATTCTCTGGCCGCCATATTACTGCTCAGAAATCTGAAACTTTCTCTAAATTCGTGATTCACGTAAGGAGAGAAAGAGAGGGCTGCCAAGGAGAAGAAAAGGTTGAAAGATCGTCGCCCATACGACGTCCAACTCGAGGAAGGAATACGTGCAGAAGATCTTGGGGTCGTCCGTTCGAGATTGCCAGGAATTACTTGTCTCCTTTCCGCCGCAGGTATAATTCGTGAACCCTAGTTTCCGCCTATGAAGGGTTAGAACACATATTAGATCTGTTTAACTTTCTATCGATCGATACACACACCAAAAGAAGGGTCCTGGGAATCCCCAGTTCCATCAATTGGTATCAGAGCCACTTTGGATCTACGTATTGGTTGATACGTCCATGTTGTCCAATAAAACCTGCGCTGTATAATAGTCGGTAGATGTAGATCTGTTCTAACTCGGTTTTACAGGTATCTTAGATCCAACTATTATGGTCCAATGCACGTTTTTGATTGTGTTGTTTAAACAACGGACATGTCGTGGATGTTGTTGTTGCTGTGGATGTAATTAAAATCACGAGGGTTGATCATGCTTATTATTTTAATTTTTCAATCTAGATTATGTGTGAACTCTTTCAGGAGGCATAGGATTGATGTAATTTTAATTATTTTTGATCAACCGTGATGGCGGTGGTGGCTGTTTCTGACGACGGATGAGATGCTGGTTTTAAGCAGTCCAGAGGCAGACAGATGATTTTCGATGAAGAAATCGATAGCCAAAACCTTAAAAAAATAGGGCGCTGCCCCGAACCCCGCGACCTGACCGGACAGGTCGAACCCCGAATAGATTTGCACAACGCCAAATTTTGGATTCGGATAGTTGAGGACGGAGCAGCAACGATGACCATAATATTTGGATATTTTCTCTTATTTTTGTCATTTTTTGGATGTTTTTTTGAAAAACTAAGCATACATTAATAATGGACAACATGGACATAATATCAACTAGTAGAAAAACCCTCATTGTTAAATAACTAAGTGGAAGAGGATATTTATTTAGTATAAATCCTATGGTCTCCATTACTGGTTTGTAGGTGATGTAATTATACTTGCGCGTTGGCTTTAGTGCTTTCCTCCATATCGGATGAGTATAATTATGGATCACCAGTACAAACTTCCTTCGGGATAATTGTAGAAAGTTACCTAGTATGTGTTCACTTCTCCATCTTAAGGAACTCATTACAAGGTAATGGACTTAGTATTAAGTAATGGTATACACTTAGATACAAATAATGGTATCCTCCCCATCGGAGTCACTGCTATTATTTGTATGACCAGAGCAAGACCAGCATATTAATTTTATTTGTCATAAAGTTATGTTGACATGATAGTAAAATTAATAAGAAAAACCTACTTGAACAAAGTTGAATTTGTATACGTCCACACTATCGTGGCATGCTAAATTTATGGTGTTCAAGGTGTTGGTGAATTTCTTATTATTGTTTTGAGGAAATCAATATTTAGTTAATTCAAAAAGTTTTTTTTTGCCCTACATAATTTTATTTATGTGATTCTCAGGATTTCAAAAATGGGTTCTTTTAGTCCACTTATGGTGATTCTTAAAGAAAACAAACTTACTGGGCCAAATTATATTGACTGGAAACGTAATTTAGATATTGTTCTGACTGCTGAGGAGTACAAATATGTACTTGTTGAGAAATGCCCACCTAAGCCTGATGCTAACTCTGATAAAGAGGTCAAAGAGGCTTATAAGAAGTGGAAAAAGGCAGATGAGATGGCACGGTGTTACATTCTGGCATCTATGTCAAATGTATTGCAACATCAGCATCAGGCCATGGCCACAGCTTATGACATGATGTATAACCTCAAGGAACTCTTCGGACATTAGAGTAGAGCAGCTAGGCAGTTTGCTATGAAATGTTTGATGAATACAAAAATGGCTGAGGGTACACCAGTAAGGATCATGTTCTCAAGATGATGGGTCATCTGAATGAGATGGAGATCCTTGGAGCTGAAATCGACGGGAAATCCCAGGTCGATATCATTCTCGGAACTCTGCCTAAAAGTTTTGACAATTTCTGCCTTAATTACAATATGAACAAATGTTGTATAGTTTGGCAAAACTTGTAAAAGAGCTACAGGATGCTGAATCTCTCTTTAGGCAGAGTGGTCATGTTTTTGTTTCTGAAAATGCTTCTACTTCTAAGCCAAAAGGCGGTAAGAAGAAGAAAAATATTTAGAAACAGGCAAACTCAGCAAAGAAGGGCTTGGGACCTCAAGGGGCGGTGAAAAAGCCGAAAGGCAAATGTTTCCAGTGCAAAGGGTCAGGACATTGGAAGACTGATTGTCCACTTCTCAAACAAGGGAACAAAGAAGGTATATCTCATTTACTAGTAGTTGAAACATGTTTAGCGGTGTTATCTATCGGCACCTGGTATGTAGATACATGAGCCACTAATCATGTCTGCAATACATTGCAGGGGTTCCAGGAAACCAGACGGCTCAGTGATGGAGATATATGCTTGTTCATGGGTGATGCTACAAAACTATCGGTCGTTGCATTAGGAGATGTTACTTTATCTTTTGGTAGAAATAAGTCTTTGACATTGAGAGATTGTCTTTATGCACCTTCACTTAGAAGGAATTTAGTTTTTGTTTCTATGTTAGTTAAGGATGGATATTCAGTTTATTTTAATGACAATATTGTTATTAGAAAGAATAAATATTTTATCTGTTCTGGTGCATTGGTTGATAATTTGTATGTCATTAATCCTATTTCGCCCACAATACAACTTATGAAAATGAATTATATGTCATCTAACTTAAATAAGAAAAAAGAACCTTCTTGTATGAACCAAACATATCTTTGGCACTTGCGATTGGGGCATATTAACCTAAGAAGGATTCAAAGACTGGTTGAAGATGTACCTTTGAGTTCATTGGAAGTGGAGCCACTACCAGTCTGTGAATCCTGTTTGGAAGGTAAAATGACCAAAATGCCTTTTACGGCAAAGGGGTATAGGGCCAAAGATGTGTTGGAATTGGTTCATTTTGATTTATATGGACCCATGACTATCCAAGCTAGAGGTGGCTTTGAATATTTTGTCACATTTATTGACGATTATTCAAGGTATGGATACATTTATTTGATGCGCCGTAACTCTGAGTGCTTTGAGAAATTCAAAGAGTACAAGGCTGAAACAGAGAAACGTCATGGAAAATATATCAAGTCATTACGATCAGATCGTGGTGGCGAGTACCTCTTTGGAGAGTTTAGGGATTATTTATCAGAGGCTGAGATTGCATCCCAATTGACTGCACCTGGAACGCCCCGGCAGAATGGTGTAGGCGAAAGAAGGAATATAACTCTTATGGAGATGGTTAGATCAATGATGAGTTATTCGGATTTGCCAGATTCGTTTTGGGGATATGCCTTAGAGACTGCAGCTTATATTTGAACTTGGTTCCTTCTAAGTCAGTACATCTTACTCCCACAGAGCTGTAGATTGGACGTAAGCCTAGTCTGAAATATGTTCGTATTTGGGGTAGTCCAGCACATATGCTGAATGGGAAAGCAGATAAGTTGGGATCTCGTACAGAAGTACGCTTGTTTGTAGGCTATCCAAGAGGAATGAAAGGAGGTTTATTTTATAGTCCTAAGGATTAGAAGGTCATTGTTAGCACCAATGCCCGATTCTTAGAGGAAGACTATATGATGAACCATAAACCCACAAGTAGAGTTGTTCTAGAAGAACTAAGATGTGAGACACCAAGTACTTCAGTACCAACAGTACAAGAGGATGAACCACAAATAACTGCACAACATGTCACAAATGTTACACCACAACCGATAGTACCTCGTCGTAGTGGGAGGGTTGTGATACAACCTGATAGATATATGTTCTTGGGAGATTCGTCAGACTTCGTCCCTGAGGAACATGATTATGATCCCTGTACCTACAATGAAGCACTCCAAGATAAAGATACAGAGTCTTGGCAAAAAGCAATGATATCAGAAATAGAATCTATAGATTCTAATCAGGTCTGGGAGCTTGTAGAACCACCCGTTGGTGTAAAAGCCATTGGATGCAAGTGGGTCTCTAAGAGAAAAAGAGGATCAGACGGTAAGGTTGAAACCTTTAAAGCTCGACTTGTAGCAAAAGGTTTTACTCCAAAAGAGGGTATCGATTATGAGAAAACCTTTTCTCTTGTAGCCATGCTTAAGTCTATCCAGATTCTTTTATCTATTGCAGCTCATCTCGATTATGAGATTTGGTAAATGGATGTCAAGACAGCTTTCCTTAATGAAAGTCTTGAGGAAGACATCTATATGAAGCAACCAGACGGGTTCATTGAAAAGGGCCAGGAGCATCTTGTTTGTAAGCTCAAGAAGTCTATTTATGGACTTAAGCAAGCTTCTAGATCTTGGAACATATGTTTTGATCAGGTGATAAAATCCTATGGATTTGATCAATGTCAGGATGAATCATGTGTATACAGAAAGTGTGACGGAAACGTGGTGGTGTTCCTAGTACTTTATGTGGATGACATCTTGCTCATTGGAAATAATATGAAGGTGTTATCTGATGTAAGGGTATGGTTATCCAAATAGTTTGATATGAAGGACTTGGGAGAAGTAGGTCACATCCTTGGGATCAAAGTTCTACGAGATAGCAAGAAAAGGATGTTGGGCTTATCCCAAGCTTCCTATATCGATACTGTACTAACTCGTTTTAGTATGCAAAATTCTAAGAAAGGTTTCTTACCTTTTAGACATGGAATTGCTCAATCAAAGGAGCAGTGTCTGAGGAGACCTAAAGAGATAGAGAACATGAAGGCAGTTCCTTATGCTTCAGCAGTAGGAAGCTTAATGTAGCAATGCTATGTACGAGACCAGACATCTGCTTTGCCCTAGGCATGGTCAGCAAATATCAGTCTAACCCAGGACAAGAGCACTAGACTGTCGTAAAGCATATTATGAAGTACCTGAAAAGGACTAAAGAGTATATGCTAGTTTACCAGGCAGATAGTTTAGTTCCCTTGGGGTATACAGACTCAGATTTTCAGTCAGATAGGGATTCCAGGAAATCTACCTCAGGTTATGTGTTTACTTTGGGAGGTGGAGCCATTATGTGGAGGAGTATCAAACAAAAATGTATTGCTGATTCCACCATAGAAGCCGAGTATGTGGTAGCCTCTGAGGCAGCCAAAGAAGCGGTTTGGCTCAGAAACTTTCTATTGGACTTGGATGTGGTACCTAATTTGCCTAAGTCTATTACACTATATTGTGATAATAGTGGTGCAGTTGCAAACTCGAAGGAACCACGAGCCCATAAGACAGGCAAACACATTGAGCGCAAGTACCACCTGATACGAGATTTCGTAAAGAAAGGAAAAGTTGCTGTGATCAAGATAGCATCAGCCGACAACCTAGCTGATCCCTTTACAAAGATCTTACCAGCTAAGGCTTTTGACAGTCATGTTGAGGGAATGGGAGTCAGATGTGTAGCAGCATGGCTTTAAGTATAAGGGGGAGATTTGTAACAGTATACTGAAAAGTAATGCTTTGAGTATAAGTGGGAGATTGTTAGGGTTATATACTAAAAGCATCACTTTTGTAGTAACCTTATTTCCTTAAATTTTGAATGAGAATTATATGGGCAAATGTTTGCATATTGTATTTGATACAAGTGTTAATATAAATGTCTGATATTCTATATTATAGATAATATGGTGTGTGGTGTCACACAGAAGATCATATTATCAGTTCCCTATGGAGTATATAAATAGTTCACAACCTAGATGGACTTGGACAATCTATTGGAAAGGTTGTAGTGTAATCTGGTATTAGTCTATCTTGACTATAGGTTTACACTAGTACACTTTGTGTGTATTGAACATGACCACTTGAGGTTGTTCTCTTTGTACTGACTACATAAGAGAACAAACACCTCTGTTATTATGGATGCTTGTGCTCTTAATCCGGATATAATAACGGACATGTATATGCAGTGTGCATTACTTTGACTCATAAAAGAGTGAGATTCATTATGGATCAACAACCTCTATGAATTGGGAAATAACATTGTATGTATGATGGCTGTTGATTATAAATGGAATCCATGTCCCGATACATCGGGTTGATGATGTCCCCTTAAGGAGCTCATAAGGATTGTCATGTAAACCCTGCAGGTGGATTATATCCGACATGATAAATAAAGTTGAGCGGTACTACTTAAGCATAAAAGATGTCGATTCAATATAGTTGTCAGTAACTTAATTTGATCGACGGACATACAATATCTTAACATGGGGAGCCAAACGAGCATATAATAAAAGGAGCCCACAAACATAATTTGGGATTAGGGAGGTAGTGCAACAATAGCTCATTAGTGGACCGAGCTATTGTTAATGAGCCTGGATTATGTGTTCGGGCTGAACACGGGATATCCAGATCCTTTAGGAGGCCTAACACTAATTTCTTCTCATGGTCCATGCCGTAGCCTATATATATCCTCTATTCTCTGGCTGCCATATTACTGATCATAAATCTGAAACTTTCTCTAAATTCGTGATTTACGTAAGGAGAGAAAGAGAGGGCTGCCAAGGAGAAGAAAAGGTTGGGAGATCGTCGCCCACACGATGTCTAACTCGAGGAAGGAATACATACAGAAGATCTTGGGGTCGTCCGTTCGAGATTGCCAGGAATTACTTGTCTCCTTTCCGCCACAGGTATAATTCGTGAACCCTAGTTTCCGCCTATGAAGGGTTAGAACATGTATTAGATCTATTTAACTTTCTATCGATCAATACGCACAACAAAGAAAGGGTCCTGGGAATCTCCAGTTCCATCAACTGGGGCGTTACATGTTTTTATGGTGGCCCATGCGGGTCAAATAATATTGTTGGGTTACATGGCTATGCCCAACAAGCCTGCATATAGGAGTAGGATATAGAATCTCATTCACTTATTGATACCTTCAATGATCTCTTCTCAACTCCTCGCTTGACTTCTTGGTTGCATCCAGTTTGATTTTGTTCTAACCAAAACTCAAATTTTTGTGCCACTATAGGATGAATCTTCGTAGTGGATGCGCTACTCCTCTCGCCATTACTGATGGGAACACCCATGTCCCCGACCACTCCAGCACCATCCGGACCAGCCTTGCAGCCTGTGATGACACCATCCACTACTCGGCAGCAAGCCCCGGTACCCCAAGTGGGACAAACAGGCCCCGAAAACCCTACAGCTCAAGAAGAGTACCTGCCATCTCCGCCACCCTATCCACCTCAGTTTCTACTACAGATTCCACCTCCATATCCACCACCATCATATCCACCACAGCAGCCCCCACCATAGCCACCACCATATCCACCACAGTATCCTTCTTCATACCCACCACAATATCCCCTTCCATATCCTTTATATCCTCCACAGTACGGACCTCAGGGTGTCCCATAGTTTATGCCCCAGATGCATTATATGCCCCCATAGTAGCCCATGCCTCAGGCTGGTGGGACTACTACAGACCAGATCCTCCAGGGCTTAGTACAGGCCCAGATGCAATAGAACGAGACCATTAGGAGGAGTTTGGAGACAGCGCTGACCCGAGCACCCCAAGCCTCTGTGGGTACTATCGAAGGGTTCCGCAACATGAATCCTCCACACTTCAAGGGCACTTAAGACGTCATCGGAATCACCAATTGGCTGGTTAAGATAGAAAATCTCCTGAAGGCTTCGGAGTTATCCGCAGATTTATGGATGACGACAGTGAAGTTACAGTTGGAAGGAAATGCTTACGATTGGTGGGCCACAGAGGAAAGACGGCTAGGAGTTGATCAGATGTGGAAGGAAATCAAAAGGCTGTTCAATAAGAAGTTTTTCTCCGACACTGCCAAGGATGCACTGTATGACCAGTTTCTACACTTGAAGCAGGAGGGTATGACAGTTGATGAGTATGACGCCGAGTTTAGTCGGTTAAGTTATTTTGCACCGGGGCTAGTTACGACGGAGCTGGAGAAAGCCAAAAGATTTCATAGAGGCTTGAGTATAGAGTTGCAGAGATACACCAGCTCAGAGTCGAGGGTCTCCCAAGCAGCTGTTCTGGCAGAGGCTAGAACTCAGGAGGCCATAAGCAAGAAGGCACACCGACGAGCTACATCGACCATAGGGTCAGCTAAAACCACTATAGGAGGGCCAGTGAGACGTCCTCCCTCACATCAGCATCACCAGAGGACAGGGCCATACTAGGCACAAGAGAAGGCCACTTGCCATTTTTGTGGCAAAGTTGGTCATGTTCAGAGAGACTGTCAACGACGACTGGGACATTGCCTAGCTTGCGGATCGAGTCAGCACCAGGCTAGAGATTACACATTTCAGAGGACCACTCCACAGAACTAGCAGCAGACTCATAGGCTAGCGATTACGGGACCAGGAGCACCATGACCACCCTTACCCCCTTAGGCAGCCCAATTTCAACAGGCTAGAGCACAAGCGGGTAATCAAAGAGTTGGGAAGGCTTTTGTACTAGCTGTGGAAGAGACAAAACCAGAGGTGGACGTCATAGCAGGTATGGTTTTAGTTACATCATTTCCTGCCATCATATTATTTGACACTGGAACCACCCATTCATTTATAGCCACTAGATTTGTCACTAGACACAACATATCCATGTCATCCTCACCTAAAAATATTAGAATCCTCACTGGAGGAGGAGTTGTACCTGTTAGTGGTGTTTGTAGAGATTGTTCTATAGTGATAAGTAGTAAAGAGATGAAGGTACGACTTCTTGTATTTTCTATGCTGACATTCGATATGGTTCTCGGAATGGACTGGTTGAGCCAGCATTTCGTTCTCATAGACTGCCATAAGGGCAGTATTGTCTTTAGACCACCGAATGCGACAGAATTTGAGTTCACCAAGGAAGAAGCCTTGAGCAGCAATGCACCTGCATTGGGGAATCATATGATGATGTAGGACATCCCTCAGTACCCTGTTATCGTCGAGTTCGAGGATGTGTTCCCCGAGGAATTTCCAGGACTGCCACCTGACCGAGACATTGAGTTTTCTATTGAGCTTATTCCCGGAGCCGAGCCTATTTCATCTCGAGTATATCGACTAGCACCCAAGGAGTTGGTAGAGATGAAGATGTAGATTGACGACTTATTGGAGAAAGGCTTTATTCGTGCCATGCGTCACCATGGGGAACACCCGTTCTTTTTGTGCCTAAGAAAGACGGGACAGTGCACATGTGCATCGACTATAGAGCCTTGAATGCAGTGACGGTAAAGAATAAGTACCCCTTACCGCGTATAGATGATCTATTCAACCAACTGAGTGGAGCAAAAGTATTCTCCAAGATTGACTTACGATCGGGCTATCACCAACTGAAGGTTCGAAAGGAAGACATTGCGAAGACGACATTTCAATCGAGGTATGGACACTACGAGTTCTTGGTCATACCTTTCGGTTTGACCAACGCTTCCGCAGTCTTCATGAACCTAATGAACAAGATCTTTCATCAGTACTTAGACAAATTTATAGTCGTCTTTATAGATGATATATTGATATACTCGAAGAGCCAAGAGGAGCATGAGCAGCATCTACGGACAGTTTTAGGAATCTTGAGGAATGAGCAACTTTTCGCAAAGCTTAGCAAGTATGATTTCTTTCTCAAGGAGGTTTCATTTCTTGGGCACATTGTTACTGGAGACGGCATATCGGTAGATTCTGAGAAGATCACAACAGTCAAAGGCATGGCCCACTCCTACATCGGCTTCTGATGTGAGAAGTTTTCTTGGACTTGCGGGATATTACCAAAGGTTCGTAGAAGATTTCTCTCGAATAGCGGGGCCTATGATTCGACTAACTTGCAAGGATCAGGAGTTTGTATGGACAGATGAGTGTCAAGCTGCTTTTGATGAGTTGAAGAAGCGCTTGACCACTGCACCCATCTTGACACTACCATTAGGACCGAGAGGATTTGTGATATATAGTGACGCATCCGAAAAAGATTATGATGCGTGTTGATACAGCATGGTCATGTAGTAGCATATGCATTGAGACAGTTGAGGGTGCACAAGAAGAATTATCCAATCCACGATCTAGAGCTCGCAGCGATTATCTTTGCTTTGAAGCTATGGAGATACTACTTGTACGGCGAGAAGGTTAACATCTACACTGATCATAAGAGCCTCAAGTATGTGTTCATATAGAAAGAGTTGAATATGCGACAGCGACGTTGATTGGAGTTGATAAAGGATTACGAGATCGAGATACATTATCATCCGGGCAAGGCTAATGTTGTGGCAGACGCATTGAGTCGTAAGCCCATGGCACACTTCTTGACTACGCAGAACGAGTTGATTAGAGACTTGCAGCAGCTTAGTATTGAGGTAGTATTGCCTAGAGCGGATGGCGTGTTAGCCAACCTCCAAATGCAATCATCGCTAGTGGAGAGGATCAAGGAGACATTACCTACGGATGCTAGATTTCGACGGCTTCGAGAGAGGACTGAGGCAGGAGAGCAGACATGATTGTAACGCCCCAGTTCCAAAATACGTAGGACTAGAACGTAATCATGTCAGCTGTATATATACGAAGTATATGGACCCTCGTATATATACATAAGCTGTAAAATACAGTAACCAAGGTACTAAATCTCATCCACAAAGATAAATATTAATAAAACAACAACTTTGGATTTGTCATGAATACAATTGTTGGGCGGAGACAAATCCACTACCAATAAGTAAAGAAAAATACATGAAAAATACAATGAGTTTAGCGGGCGAAGCGAAGACGATCGAAGTGCAATCATCCTCGAGAAAATAGTGACGATCATGGCCACGACTAGAACACCTGCGAAAGACAAGAACACACACCTGGCGAGATAACCAGGTCCTCAGAGGGACGTAACAAGATACATCAACATGCCATAAAATACTGAATATAAAATATGCCACAATCAGAGAAAGTGACAAGACATAATTAAGGTAACCTAACCATACTATTGTGTTCATACAGTTAAGAACAAACCTTTTGTCGCATGAGCCCTGGCTGTAATAGGATCTAGTATAGTCCCCACTTGGGCACCAGTGACCGAGAGCATGACGTTCAAAAACGACAGTGGCCAACCTGAGAGGCTCATACCCGTATCTCCAGCGGAGCTTCCGAGTTATAGGGGGAGTGCAATCGAAGCCCATACGACAAAAAAATGTTCTCCCCACCCAATGTACCTGTCAAGTCGTATCCACGACCATGTATCTCTACTAACTGTCAAGTCTTCTAACACACAACTATTGACAGTTAGACCTAACGTACGTCCTGCACGCATCAGTGATCAGCCAACACGCAAGTTCGTATACTATATACTACTCATAACTCACACATCTCGTGGCACAACAGTGACAAAGTTTGTGCAATGCACTAAACTAGTGGTAGTCCCTTAACTCTAAGTCCATATGCAATCAAGGGTAAATAACAAGGTACAACTAATATCACTGAGCAGACAGTAATCAAGAACTAGAAATAAATGAACAGTGATATGTAATAAAAATACAGACTGAATATAAACAGTATAATGGTAAGGTATCTTGCCTGTTGTTATGCCTGGTGTGCGATAATCTGACAAGTCTAGCTTGGTCCACTAGCCATAGTCATGGTGCAGAGGTCCAAAGTCGCGAGGGAATAGAAAATATGATCAGTCGAAATCAAGATATTTGAGGGAATTTGTGTAAAGAATACTTATATTATTTCTTAGAAAGGTTACGTATAATACTTGAAAACCATGTTTATTAGTAAAAAATAATTTTTGACAAATATTTGAAAATACGGAAAAATTAATTTAGGCTAAAACTATAAGTTTACCAAAATAGGATTTCTAGGAAGATAACACGTAAATTATTAGTAAGTTAATTATTGAAATACTCGAAATCATCTATAATTTTGAAAATCCTTTTTACTAGTTAAAATAATTTTTGGAAAATGTTTGAAGGCAAAATGGTTTTGGACTAGTATCAAAATATGCAATTATTAATAATAATATTGACCAAAATATATTTCTAGTATTTCTAAAATAATACAGTTATTAATACTGCAATTATACTACTAGTCTTTTAAATAGTATATATTAATAATAATACCCATATATAACAAAATATTATTTCTAATAATAATAACACTAATAATAATAATAAAACTAATAATAGTATATATAATAGTAATAATAATCATTATACTAATAAAATAAACTAATACTAATAATAATAATAATAATAATAATAATAATAATAATAATAATAATAAATAGTAATAACTTATACTTTAACAGTAATAATATAATAATAAAACTAATAAAAATCTAATGTTAAACTCTGGAACTACTCAGTTCCTTCCCAATTCAATAACATAATAAGAGAGAGAGAGAGAGTGAGGGAAGAACGGGGTTTACCAGCGGCGATCGGCCGGCTCAACGGCGGTGGGCTGCTCCGGCGACCGGGTACTTCGGCACGGCGGGGCAGATCCGCGGTGGAGACGTGCGGGAGCGAGGGTCCCGGCGGAGCGGCTCACTGGAGAGGGCTACACCGGAGGCGGCGCTCGGGCTTGGTCGGCGGCTGGCCCGGCGGTTCGGACGCGGCGATGGAGTGGATCTGCGGTGCACTGGGCAAGGCTCGTCCACCGGTGACGGTGGTGGCTTAAGCGGACGACGGGAAGACGAAGGCGGCTGGAGTGGCAGATCTGAGGCGGCGTGGTCGGAGGAAACTGCGGAGAGGCGAATGGTGGATCGGCGGATAGTGGCCGGGAGACGGCCACCCGTGGTGGCCCTGCGCGCGGTGGCGCTCTCGTCGGAGGTCGGGCGGGTCCAGATCGGCGAGCGCGGCGGGGTCGGGCTCAGACGGGGCTCTCACGGCGGCGGAGCTGATCTCACGCGCCGGTGGAGAGTTTACCGGTCGGCGCAGCGTTGTGGTCAGCGTCGGGGCGCGCAGCGGGTCAGGCGACACCGACGACGGCGTAGTGCTCGGCCAAGAGCGGCGGCGTCAGATGCTGCGGTTCGGAGAAAGGTGAGGGTTTCCTCCTTTTTTTATTTTTTTGCTGTGGTGTCGATGGTGGTCTGGTGGTGGTGGTGCGTGGCAAGGGGGCGGCCACTCCGGTGGGGCGGTTCGGGATTTTGGTAATGTGGCTGACGATGGCGATCTAGTGGGTTGCTGTTTTGGCCGAGAACGGCGAAGGCAGGACAGCCATGGCGGAGGGTTTCTGTGATCTTGCTGGTGGTGGGGGCCGAAGATGATGGTCGGAGGGGCTGGGTTCAGCCGAGGCCGGACACGCGGCTGATAGGCTGGTGATGATGAACGAGGACACAGACACGAGGACACAATTTTTGTGGTGTTGGTGGTTTATGGCAGTTGGGGAGTCAGTAAACGTGTCCTGCGAGACACGGGATGAGTCGGTGTCCGTAGCTGTCAGACACGGAAGAATAATGTATTTGTATTGGTGGGGATTATAGTGGATGGGAGGCACGGACACGATGCACAAAGGGGTAGAAATTTTGGTTGAAAATTTTGGAGGAGTACCTCTCCTTTTATTGGAGGTAGAAATTCCCAGTTGGATAGGGATTGGGATTTATTTAAATCCTAATTAGATAAATCATCATGTAATTAAATAGATTTAAAGCCAAATCAAATCAAATCCAAATCCAAATTAATTCTATACTTAATTTTAAAATATTTTAAATACAGTCAATAAAATCTTTTGCTATTTAATTTTACCATATTTAATCAAATATTGAATAAAACAAGATTCTAAATATCTTTTTCATAAATATTAAAATATAGTATTAATTAATTTCGAAAATCAAGGTAAATACTTAAATCATAGCAAAATAAACAAATCTCCTATTTCGCAAATATTCGGAATATATTTTATATAAACCAAAATTTTCAACTCTCTACTTATTTTTAAACGACGACCAAAATTCTCTTTTATACAAAAAAATTATTATCCCATTTATTTGAAAATGTACTTTCCTATTAAAATAAAAATTTATAATAAAAATATATTTTTTAAAATATGTACCTCGACACATATTCGCACTCGTCGAGAAATTACGAAACGCGAATTTCGCACGCTACGTAAATACGATAAAGCGACTCATGTGCGACGTATAGATACGAAGATAAAAATAAAATAAATACGAAATTTTAAATAAAAAAATCGTAGTAGAAATTTAGGGAGATTACAATGATTGAGGATTCAACCCGGTGGGACATTGTGATGTGGTGATCGTATTTATGTTCCTAATGGAGAGTTATGGCAGGAGTTGATGGCAGAAGCACACAGTTCGGCTTACTCTATACATCCCGGAGGAACTATGATGTACCAGGACTTGTGGCAGTATTATTGGTGGCACAGAATAAAACAGGAGATAGCTCGTTTCGTGGCCAAGTATTTGGTGTGCCAACAAGTGAAGGCCGAGCACCAGAGGACGGCCAGATTATTGCAGCCGCTACCCATTCCCGAGTGGAAATGGAAGCACATTACGATGAACTTCGTCACAAAATTTCCTCGGAGTCCTAGTGGACGAGATGCAGTATGGGTGATTATTGATAGACTTACCAAATCGGCCCATTTCTTATCTTTTAGAGTGGGGCAGTCCACGAAAGTTTTAGCGAATATGTATATGAAGCATATAGTAAAGCTACACGGTGTACCAGTTAGCATCGTGTCGGATCGGGACTCGAGATTTACCTCACACTTTTGGAGGTGTATGTAGGACAGTTTGGGTACGCGTTTGAAGTTTAGCATGTCGTACCATCCGCAGACAAACGGCCAGTCAGAGCGTACGATTCAGACGCTAGAGGATATGTTGAGAGCGTGAATGCTTGACTTTGGCGGATCATGGGAAGACCACCTTCATCTTGTAGAGTTTTTCTACAATAATAGCTATCAAGCGAGCATCAAGATGGCTCCATTTGAAGCATTATATGGTAGGAAGTGTCGTTCTCCTGTCTGCTGGAGCGACATTGAAGAGCGACAGATATTGGATCCCGAGTTGGTTTTGAGCACAGTGGAGAAGGTAAAGAAGATATAAGATTACCTGCGAGCAGCGCAGGATCGACAGAAGCAGTGAGCAGACAATCATCGTCGACCTTTGGAATTCAAGGAAGGCGACCATGTGTTCTTGAAGATATCCCCCACTAGAAGCACGATTTGATTCGGAGGACGTGGCAAGTTGAGTCCAAGATACATCGGCCCTTTCGATGGCTTGGAACGTGTTGGAGAGGTTGCCTACAGATTGACATTGCCACCATCGCTAGAGGGAGTACATGACGTGTTCCACGTGTCTCAGCTGAGGAGGTACGTGGTAGATAGCAGTCACGTGCTCGATCACTGAAATCACAGTTGGACCGAGTTTGTCGTACCAAGAGCAACCAGTAGGTATCCTCGATCGTCGAGTGAAGGTGTTGCAGAATCAATCCATACCCTTGGTTCGCGTGGCATGGAAGCATCACTCGTCAGGAGAGTCTACTTGGGAGCGCGAGGACGACATCCGAAATCGTTACCCACATTTGTTTGACAACCAAGGTATGTCTTGCCCATGTTAGTTCCTTGCTTGCATTGCATTCGACCCCCTACTTTAGTTTAATTTCGAGGACAAATTTTTTAAGTTGGGTAGGATGTAAACCCCCATGTTTTATTCCTAATTATTTTAATATTTTTGCTTATTTTTGCTATATACATTTTCGTATTAATTTATTTGTTTTTTATGTATAAATATAATGTATAGGAGCCTGTACATTATGCTATCAAAGACAGTGTACTTTATAATTTAGGAATTTTAGATATTTTTATATAAATGATTATGTGTGTGTGTGTGTGTGTGTGTGTGTGTGTGTGTGTGTGTACTTTATATTTATATTTTTATTTTTATTATATATATATATATATATATATATATATATATATATATATATATATATATATATATATATATATATATATATATATATATAGAGTAAAAAAAGGCTAAGCACTGTAGCCGCAGCTACAGTGCTGTAGGTGTCCCGACCCCCTTTGAAGCAGATGATTCAAAAAAGAGAAATTCTTCTTTATTTTGAATCGGATTTGATTCTATCCCTCTAATCTTCCGAAATTGGTTTGTATAGCAATTCCTAACCCTACGCAAGATCCGACCCAGACTCGTAATCCCATTTGATAATACTAAATCAAATTGGACAAACCCGAGCACATATATACGCGGAGGAGTCGGGGTGTTCTTCCAAAAACAAATCGAGTATACCTAAATCCAAGCGACCAAGAGCGATCCTCGAGCACACCAGCACCCCGGCGAACTTCTTCGTCGACTGCACGTCGAGCAAGAGCGCCGCACCGCCGGGAGGAGGCCCAACCCGATAGTAAACAGAGTGCCACACTATTTTCGACCGACCACAGGTACCCTCCTTCCTCTCCATTGTATTTTCTTCACGCTCGACCGTTTCCAATTCTACGAAGTCCTATAGGAAGACCATATAACCCTCTCGAAACCCTCCAAAGGGAATTCGTTATAAACCTGTGTATCGCCCTAGAGCTCGACGCGAAGTCGAGCGAAAACCTGCCTCAAAATAGAGTTTAGAAGCCTGTCCAGACCCCTACTTGGAAGCCAATTTTCGAACAAAATATTAGGGTTTTCGTGCAACTAATTAAAAACAGTAGGAGACAACATAACCGAGATCAAAATGTATCTCGTAGATGTATATTTCATTAATTGAACAAAGAGTTATGTAACGTTAAACTTGAGCGGAAAACTTTTTAAGAACAATATAAATCTGGAAATTTTAGCCGATACGGCACGTGTTCCGACAAACCGAGCAACGTGGTCGCACACTGTACGTATCGAAAGGCGCGTATAGATGTTGCCGACGTATGGGAACTGACGGAACCTGATTTTGTTGCGTGTGCGCGACAAAATCAGTGCGTATCCGTCGAGATGCCTCCGTATCGACATTTTACAAACTTGGCCATAACTTCGTGCACGTTCGTCGGATCGACACGAAACTTATGCCATTAGGACCGACTCATTTTTCTATTCATGTGTGCCAAGTTTGGTCCGAGTCTGAGAAGGTCGACTGAAACACCTATTTGGCAGGCCCATGCCCCGCTCAAACGGGCAAATTTGTGCACGGCCCGCCGGAATCCAATACGGTTGGATTTGTCTCCTTAAACTGGACCCGTAGACATGTAGTTTGACGACTTTAGAGACCGTAGACCTTGGCATGCGTTTCGGTGCAAAATGGGTCCCACGACGGACGTTATTTTGACCCGAAATTATGATTTTGCTCCTATCCCAGAATTTAACTTTTGGACAGGCGTTTCCTAGGTATATCACTTATTCCGAGTACGTTTTTGATGTTTGTTTTAGCATCCAGAGTTATCTGTGATTTGTGAGTTTTAGCGCTAACATTTGCGACAGTTGGATTGCCCTCCTCGTATCGCAGGCAAGTATACCTTGCCATAGATTCTGATTGTGCTCATTTATTTTTAGTATATTTTATTATTGCATATTTATTTCTCTTAATTGTCCTTTTCTTATATCGTGCATCCAAGTCACACTTGGGTGCAAGCGACTAGATTTAGCCGTTCTCGTTATTTTATATCTTATTTTGCATGTCGACCTAGTGTTAGTTGACCACCTTATGAGTGTGGGATATTTTCATATCTCCTATAGCCTTGACACATATGTACCACGAGATGAGTGAGTTATATAGGACACGGACCTACGTACTCGACTGGCCATCGATACGTATGGGGCGTGCGACGGTTAGGAGGTAACTACTACTAGTGTGTCGAGTTAGAAGCCGTAACAGTTGCCAACTGGACAGGCTGTGGATACATCTTGGACATGAGCATTGGGGGAGGGGACAACTACTAGCGTAGGGGCTACATTTACTTTTTACACATATTTGTGGGACGATAGTGACTCGTATGAGCGCCACTTTCTACCCCTGGCCGATAGCGACTCGGATGAGCGCTACTTACTGCCATTCTTTATTTGCTCTATTGATCCTACAACCCCTGCGTAGAACATTGTCCTCAAAGTGCATCTCACATACGGTTAGAAGATCCCGTAGTGTCATCGTTGCATATTTACATATTTAGTTATTTCAGCATGTTTTTCTGTATCTTGTTATGTCCCTCTGAGGACCTGGTGATCTCTCCAGGATTAGACGAGCAGGACTATCCCCAGGAGTACGAAGCAGCTTTGGATCCTTCTTACATCGACGACGAGGCATCTCCCGCTGATACTTAGTTTTTATTTATTATATGAGACTATGTAGTGGACATCTTTTATCTTCATCTTTCTATTTTGAGGAGGTTGGACTCCATTTAGTTGAAACTATTTTCATAGCTGTTTGGAGTGGGTATGTCCACTCGACAGTGGGTATTTTCATATATTGGTGTATTCTTTTTATATGTGCAGCTGGCATACTGACATACTTAGTCCTATGTATTATGGGACTGGGGCGTTACATCTGCATCTAACGTTCGAATGCGAGATTTCTGCATCCGAACTCAGCCCGAATTCGGTATGCAAAAACACTATAAATAGAGATGAACTTTCACCATTTCAAATCACTCATTTACTTTCTCTTCTCTATCCCTTTAAGTATTTTCTACGAGCAAAGATTTCAAATCAAGCCTATACACTCTTAGCCATAGCCAGTACAGTTCTGTTCAATCTAGAGTTTTGGTACTGAAGAGTTGTATCGTAGGCTACATTTCAGAAAACGTTCCAGTTTTTAAAATCGTCTTCTGGACTCGGTCGTACTCTCATCACCAAGTACGGTGTTGTAAGAGACTACAAGCTCTCAACTAGCTTGTACCATAGTGGATTAACATCGAGCAAGAGTACTCGAGACTGGACTAGTCCTCTCAGAGGAAAACTAGTTTACATCGCTGTGTCACTAAGTTTGATTTCTTGACTCTTACTTTACCGTATTTTATTTACTGTTATTTACCTACCATAGTATATAGTTGCTTATTTCTAATTGGTGATAATTTTTGCTGCACACGCACACACTCTATTCACCCCCCCTCTAGAGGTGCTCAACAATCCTACAATTGGTATCAGAGCCAGGTTATACATATACATAACCATCAAGTATATATATATCTATGACAGCCATTAAATCGATATTCAATGGTGAAGGACAATCCACAAATAGACCCCCACTATTTGATGGAACAAATTATACATACTGGAAAACACGGATGAGTTTCTTTCTTAAGTCACTGGACTTCGATCTTTGGTCGATAGTTATAGACGGTTATAAGAAACTGCCTAAAACAGTGATTGATGGTGTACTTGTAGACAAACCACATGACAAGTACACTGAGCATGAAAAGACACAAGCTAGTCTAGATGCACGAGCCATCAATGCACTATTCTGTGTAATCGACAAAGCCGAGTTTAACCGCGTATCAACCTGTATGACTTCTAATAAAATTTGGAGACTTCTTGAGGTAACTCACGAAGGAACTTCCCAAGTGAAGGAATCCAAAATCAGTAGACTAACACATGAATACAAATCTTTCAAGATGAAACCTGGTGAGTCAATTACACATATGTTCACTCATTTCCTTGATATTACTAATCCTTTTGGTAACGATTACAGCAATCATGAGAAGATCAGAAAGGTTCTGCAGGCTCTAACCAAAAATGGAACCCGAAGGCCATCGCGATCATAGAAGGAAATGACTCACCACGATGAATTTGGAGACACTGATGGGCAAGCTTATGACCCATGAGCTGAACTTACAAGAATTTGAAAAGCAACTCCGAAAGAAAAATTAATTGCCTTCAAAGCTCAAGCCAGAAGAGTCTCATGTAATGACTTTGACGAAGAAGATTTCGATGGTGATGAACAGGCCTGTAGAAGCATATAAAATGATCCATGCAGCTAGAAAATCTCATGCGGCTCAGAAAGCCCATGCGGCTCAGAGAGTCATGCGGCATAAGGGACTATGCGGCCCAAGACATCCCATGCAGCTCAAAAAACACGTGGCGTAACAGTGTTTCCCTCCGCCCTATGCTGCATTAATTACTTTGACGGCTGATAACTCTGAAAAAAGTGACAGCCCTGACACAAGAAAGGCAATTATGGCTCTATCATAATGACAGACCCCTAGGGAAGAGAAAGAGATCTCTGACACAATCTCCCGAGATCCATAAAAATGCCACGTGGCCTTGCCACGTGGGCGTTCATATGCGGCTCGAGCGAAGACTTCCCATACGGTTCAGAATGAAGCCGTCCTATGCGGTTCAGACCGAAACAGTCTCATGCGGCTCAAGCGGAGGCCTTTCTATGCGGCTCAAGCGGACCATTTCCATGCGGCTCAGGCGGATGTATCCTTATGCGGCTCGTAATGATCATCTCCATGCGGTTCAAAGGTTCGAAGGGGGGGAGGGCCACTACCCAAGCAGCCCTGACAAGTGGACCAAACCTTATGTGGCCCAAATCTTATACGGCTCAATCTTCATGCGGCTCAGATCCCCCCAGTGGCTCCTAGGACACGTGTCCTAAGCTAAATCAATTTCTTAGATTTATTGTAATCAGAGATTGGGTCAAATCCCAATAATCTGGGACACGTGGCAGGAGAATAAATCAAATTTATTCGCAGACATCAGAAGATTATTATGAGGAAGATTTATTCCAATCAGCATTAACTGCTGATGAGATTTGGTGTAATCTACACTTAATGGTCCAGATTCATCACAATCAAAACGAATGGCCTAGATTGACCAATCCACAGGCCGCCGCCATCTCCAGGAAGCAATCATTGACAACCCTAATGATCACACCCCATTCTTATAAATAGCAAGGTGCCATTCCCTTATAAAGATATACATTCCCTGGCAATATACACAACGGAGAGAGTGTGACCACAGAGACCCCTTTTAGAGATCAGAAGACTTGGAGGAAAAAGCAGAGAGGGAGCAAAGAGAGCATTTCTTCAACGTCGAGTAAATCTTCTGGAGCCAAGGCTGCATACCGATCGTCCAAGGAGTAAGGCAGGGCTGCCGTCGCCTTCCCGAGCCTCTATCGTCACCCCCCAGAATCTAAAATAAACAATTGTACTTAGTCTGCTGTACCTAGGCTTTCGTCCCTAGGCTTTCTTTGTACAAGCGAGTTTGTATTGTGAGTCTAAGTTCAGTCCTCCCATAAAACTGTTCTGTACTTTTACAATCAATGGCAAACACGATGGCGACTCTACTGGGGACAAACTTCTCCACGGCTGAGGAGTTGGTGACACAATCGGATGCAACCAAGCTTGGCTCTACGCAACAGAAGATGGTCGTCCGTTTCGACCAACAAGCGTTTGAAGAGATGCTCTCTGAAGGAAGTGCTGGCCCGATCCAGAAGCGAACCCGCACAAAGAAAGCTCGCTGCGAGTGGAGGCCAAAATCGTTTGCTCCTCCACAAGCTCTGGACGGGTACTCTCTGCTACCCAAGGCGGCAAGGGTGATTCTCATACGGCTCCACGTCGAGCCGTAGAGAACTCTGCTGTCCCCGAGTCCGGCAGAGGAAAGCATTACGATACCGGACTTGTAGGGACAAAGAGCGACTCTATGCGCCCCAAGAAGAAGCCGAGCACTCCTGTGGCAAAGTCTGTCAACCACATGCAGGAGGCTCATGCGGGTGGTTCCACCGGCCGCATGAAGAAAATCCATGCAGCCAGATCATCCAGCCGCATAAAGAAGACTCATGCGGCTGAGACTTCCAGCCGCATGAAGAAAGCTTATGCGGCTACGTCTGCCAGTCGCATACGGACCAACGATGACAGCCGCATGACGCCTACTTCCCGCGGCTCTGTCTTCGACCACCTCTTGTACGGTCCTGATCTCTTGTGCTCCCAAGAAGATATGTCTGACTCTCTCCAGTATCACTTAGAATCTTCCTACTATGTGCCCGTGCGCACTAGAGCGAAGAAGTCTAAAGCAGCGTAAACCTGGCGAGTTCGGTCCGCTGATTTGACCTCTGACCATCTGAGCGTTCTGCATACTGCTACGCGGGCCTCGGATGGGAAATTGTACAGAACCACTAGAGTCTAGCCCCCGGCGGCAGACGGACAGAGAGGTTCGCAAAAGTCTCCCAAAATCCCGGGAGCAAACATGGTCGGTCCAGACCCATCTGACTTGCGTGAGGCCATCCTCCACAAACGCAAGGAAATAGAAGATGCATCGGGGTGCAAAGAGTCCTCCCACGGACGTCACTGTACCCAAGTCATCGTCAACTGCTGCTGCAACAGCGCGACGATACGAGAAGACCGGCAGTCTGTCTTTCAAAGACTGCAACAGCCATCTTCAGAAGACGAGGTACTACCCGTCGTCTCCTGCAACTCTGCTCCTAAAATCCTCGCTGATGGAAGGGGGAAGAAGGCAAATGTTCCCAGCCCGAAGATTTCAACCACTGCAACTAAAAGACTGTCGTCCAAACGGGTGCCCACCACCGGAGTTTTCCAAGGTACTCGCTCTAAGACGAAATCTGCTACAGTGGGAGATTCGTCGTCCACGACGCAGGGGGTTGCTGGGGCTGGGGGTAGCACCCCTCCGAGCCTCCACAGCAATCCGATATTCCAAGAAGACGAGCCAAGGGAGACAACTCTCCCGTCGGATACAGCAAACTTCGACGTCCCCGAGGACGTCCACAACTCCCAAGACGAGGCAAACTCGGAGACTGGGGGTACTGTTCCTTCCGAGTCTGAATCAGAAGGGAACATACCCACATACCCCGATGACTTCTCACTACAGGGGTACGATTCGGAGGGCGCTTCCTCCACCGCTCCGTCTATCTCTCCTCATGTGAAGACGGTATTTATGACAGACAGCAACCAAGGTGGTTCCAGTGATCGCCAGCGCATCGACAATCTCGAAGCCATATTGCTTGCTTTGGTCAAATCTGTAGACGAGATTAAAGCGGCCCTTCCAACTCTGCAAGGAGGGACACCTGGTCAAACAAGCGTGGGTCCCGCGGTCAATACGAACTCGAATTCGGCGGCACCAAACCTGGGCAATGATCCTCCTGAAACAATGGCCCCTACCGCCGTAGATGAGGCCCGCGAAGCGAGAAGAGAGGTCCAAGAGCTCCGAGCCATGTTCCACGCTCGAGAAAATTCTTAAGACCTCAGAATACGGCAACCGTAACCTGCTGCATGGAGGGACGTTCCATTCCCACCAAGATATAAGCCGTTCAACATCAATCCTTATGATGGAAAGACCTCAGCAAGTCGATACATCACTTACTTCGAGGTCACCACCGACCATCTGCCCCATGACGATGCCATTCTCACACGATTATTCATCGGGGCACTGGAAGGAGTCGCCTTCGACTGGTTTCACAATCTACCGGACAACTGTATCCACTCCTTCGCCGGCTTCAAGGGCATGTTCTTGGAGAGATTCTACGAAGTAGGGCAGGACATCACCATGTCTACCCTCATGGACGTCGTCCAAGGGGAGAAGGAGCTGACAAGAAATTACATCGAGAGGTTCCGCCAAACCGCGATGAAGTTGCCCTCTGGAAACCCAGATTCCTCCTTAATTAAAATTTGCCAAAAGAGACTGCTTCCAACAATCAGTCTCTGGATGTGCGAAAGTCAATTCAAGGATTGGAAGACGTTCATCATCAGTGCCACAAGCGTCGAAGAACGACTGAAGAAGGCTCACCAACTGGGATTGCACATCTCAGACGGAGAGAACAAGGGCAAGCGTCCCAACAACGATAATGGGGGTAGCCCCTCCAACAATCGGGACAGCAGGGGAAAGCAGGCTATGGTGGCCGATACAGCACAAAAACCTGAGCCAAAGCCAACAGACAAACAATGGCCGCAAATCACTTACTCCTTCGAAGACGGTCACGTCAAGCCCATCTTGGACATGCTCATACAAGGAGGCAGAATTCAGCTTCCTCCACCAAGACGGGAACCACGACCGACAGAGATAGAGAACCCAAAGTACTGCCATTATCACCGCTACGTCCACCATGCTACACACGACTGCTACCAGCTAAAACGATACATCCAAAATCTCATCGATTCGAACGCTCTGGCCATCGATTTCGAAGAGGTAACAGTTGCCGCCAACATGGTATCAGTACAATTCGGCAGCTTTCCTCCGACAGAAACTTAAGACGGTGTGATCTCCATCCCTCTCGCAATAATGGAGATCGCTAATCTTCTACCTCCCCGAGATCAGATCGCTGGTCTAGTGCCCCTCACCACATCACGAGGGGAGGTCATGTGGATCCATCCAAATTTGGTATCGGAAGTTACTCGGTCCACATCATCTTCCATCTGCAAAAAGAAGAGTGGAAAAGTCAGGTCCTGCCGCACAATCTCGGCAGACATCGAAGAAGCTACAGCCGTAGTAACGCGGTCCGGAGCACAATCCCAACCTGTGGCTGACAACCCGGCTGAAGATCATCAGCCCACTACAACCGACGCTCCGGGACCGGCTCAGCCTCCGACGACCGACAAGCCTAGGCCGAGGGAGGCTCGCTTTGACAAATCCCTCCGGAAAGAGGCATCACAAGGACTGGAGAAGCCCTACAACTTCGATATCTTAGCGCAATTGGCCAACACACCGGCCAAATTGTTATTATACGAGCTTCTGAGACTCTCCAAGGATGTGCGAGCAGCTTCAAGTGATGTACTCCAAAATGCCGACGCGTACCTGGTTCAGGTCAACCTCACGGAAGAGAACCCGCCTGCAGATCTCCAAGACAGTGCTTGCACGGGAGCAATGTCCAACATTGTCTTCACTCCGCAGGACATGCTCATCAAAACCAACCTGCACGATCGCTCGCTATACTACACTGGATACATCGGCGACGTAAAGGTGGATCGGATGCACATTGATCCTGGCTCTTCCATAAGCATTATCCCGAAGGGTCTGCTACATCATCTCCGTATCCCAATGCATCTCCTGATGCCTACAAGTACCGCTATCAGCGGTTTCAATTCGGGCAGGAGCTACCCAATTGGGAAGATTCGCCTGAAGTGTCAAATTGGCGACCTCCAATCCGAAGTCACCTGCTACGTCATAGATGCAGACACTTTTTACAACATCCTCTTGGGGCGTCCATGGATACACGATTATATAATCGTGCCTTCCACGCTGCACCAATGCTTCAAATATGTCGACAAACACGGCTTCGTGAGGACGAAATTTGCTGATATCGATCCCTTCAAAGGGGTCGAATCCTACTACTCAGACTCCTGCCTATACGAAAAGTCGAAGAAGCATCTTGGTGAAGGAGATGTATAAGCTAGTACCGAGACAACCACAGGATCAGAAGAGCCTCTGACGATCCACCTCCAAGCTCGCAAACCTTGCAAGTCAGCACCCCTTACCGCCACTCTGCGTAAGGACGCAATCAGCCTCTCGGCACAAGAAGAGCAGATGATAATCCGGCTGCCAAGGTCTGGCCAAGTGCCAAGACCCACAACGGAGCCGCTGACAATTAGGCTGCCGAGAGCCGGCCAGCCTCAAACAGAGAAGCTCAATCCCTCCGACAAGACAATGACGATACGCATTCCCAAGAAGGGTCGTCACCCCGATGCAAGGCCTGGAACTTCTAGCGAACCAACCATTCCCCGTCCAGTATCGAGTGCCAAGCTGGGGGTCGCTAGTTTGCCAACAACTCCACGCTCTGAACCGCTCACGATCAAGCTGCCCAGGTCGTCCTCTCACTCTTCGTTTATACAGGGGGTAGCTGAAGAGGAACCGGAGCTAGCCAAGTTTGTGGCTGCCCACACTGATGTTCCCTCCGCAGATGATGTAATCCCCCTAGAAAAGATACCTTACTTCATCAATAAAGGGCTATCTTTGAACTACCTCGAGTTTAATAAGCTCTGTATGATGTATGCTATGGAACACGGTATAGGCACACCTCCAACACAGGTAACAAATGTGCACACCGCAATCCAGCTTACTCCAGCAGAAGACGCTTACCGCATAATCGAGGGAGGGGACAACCCAATAATCTTCGGCGGAAGGACGATCCTCATCCCTTCACCATAGAAGAAGTCGACCTTGGATCAGATGTCGGAAGACTGCTCTATATCTTTATAGCCCTAATCCAAATATCTCATGCACAAAACAGGGATATGATCTGGAGACTACGCCAGGCTTGAACTACGGCACTACGACGACCCTTTGAAGCCACCGGTCCCGGCTGGCAAACCACGGACTACTATAGCAAGACTCGATGTGGATTAAGGTATGTAACACCCACGACGACCCTGAAAGTTCAGATGAAGAATGTGACTGGCATTCACATTCGACCGGGTCACCAACTTCTGACTCTGATACCAACATCGGAGATGTATTCAGACAAGTCTTGTCAGTCAATATGGCATTTGCCGATGCTTATGAAGAAGACGAAGACATCCCCGAAATCCTCGAGCTAGAGACGTGGGCCCAGCAGTTGGATGCACAATAGGAAAAGCGGTACGAACTGAGGGACCCTCCTACTGAAGATGAGGTTATCCAGGTCGACCTCGGCAGCGAATCTTCTCCAAAACCAATCTTCGTCAGTAAAAGCTTAACAGACGAGGAGCAAGAATCACTGCTGGAACTTGTCAAGGAATACATTGATGTGTTCGCATGGAGCTATGAAGACATGTCGGGGTTAAATCCCAATATTGCTTTACAAGCTCAACATTCGGCCGGACGCAAAGCCAGTCAAGCAACAACAGCGACGCTTCCGCCCAGGCATCATGGATGCAATCGAAGCCGAAGTCAACAAACTGATAGCCAGCGGCTTCATACGTGAAGAGCAACATCCCGACTGGGTCGCCAAATAGTACCAGTCCTCAAGAAGAACGAGAAGATCCGAATCTGCATCGACTTCCGCAATCTGAACGAGGCGTGTCCCAAAGATGAATTCCTCCTCCCTATCACAGACATCATGATTGACAACACCTGCGGCTTCGAATGCATGTCATTTATGGATGGATCTCGAGGTACAACCAAATCAAGATGTCTCATGACGATGAAAAGCATACATCATTCCGAACACCAATTGGCACATACTGTTACACAGTTATGGCTTTCGGTTTAAAGAATACTGGCACCACATATCAACGAGCCATGAATATCATCTTCAGAGAACACTTGCGCAAGACGGTGGAATGCTATGTTGATGACATCGCCGTCAAGAGTCGTCGCAAGGAAGACCATCTACAGGATCTGAGGACGGTATTCGATCTGATACGAGCGCACAATTTAAAAATGAACCCTACGAAATCTTTCTTGGGCGTATCCAGCGGAAAGTTCTTAGGTTTCATCATCACCGCCCAGGGTATTTATGTAGACCCTGAGAAGACGAAGGCAATTATGGAGATGGGTCCCCCAAAAAATCTCCGCGAACTCAGAGGCCTTCAAGGAAGGCTAGCTTACATCAGAAGATTCATCTTAACCTCTCCGGGCGATGTCGACCATTCACCCACCTCATGAAGAAAGGTGTCTCGTTCGTGTGGGACGAAGAATGCCAGCGTGCCTTCGACAGCATCAAAGAATATTTGTCAAATCTTCCAGTCCTGGTGGCTCCAGTTGCTGGAAAACCATTCCTGCTCTACGTACGAGCAATGGAGCATTCCCTCAGAGCTCTGCTGGCACAAAACAATGATGCAGGCCATGAGCAAGCCATATATTACCTCAGTCGAATGATGATTGGGCCAGAGCACCGATACACCGCTGTGGAGAAGGAATGCCTCGTCCTGGTGTTCGCCATTAAGAAGACACGGCACTATGTTACTGGACAAACTATACATGTGATCTCACGAGTCAACCCTCTTAGGGTCCTCATGACTAAACCAGGGGCACTCAGCTCTCGTCTCGCTATATGGGCAATATTGTTGTCCCCTTATCATATGATCTTCATCCCGCAAAAGGCTGTCAAAGGTCAAGCCCTGGCAGACTTTTTGGCAGCCCACTCGGGCTCAGAGTCGTCCAGGATATATGAAGAAATCCCAGATGAGGTCGCCGACTCAAATGCAGCCTCTCACGATAACATATGGCAGATGTTCTTCGACGGTGCTTCAAGAACAGGACCCAAGGGCAACATCATTGTCGAAGTCGGGGTGGTGCTGGTTTCTCCTTCCGGATTGGTGATTAACCGTGCTTACTCCCTCACGGAACCCTGCTCTAACAATGTGGCCGAGTACAACGCTCTGGTCATTGGCCTCCAACTTGCAAGGGAGCTGGGGGTAGGATACCTCGAAGCATACGACGATTCTCAGTTAATCGTCAATCAAATTCGGGGCTCATACGAAGTTTGCCATGAAGATGATCTCCTATCACCAAATAGTGATCGACATATGTCGTCGTTCGAGGGGTTCTTCATCGAACACGTCCCCAGACTCCGAAATATCGAAGCCGATGCCTTAGCAGGCCTGGCCGTTTCCCTAGCAGTGCCGAATCATACCCATCAATCGGTAGACGTGATAGGCTACGAGCTGGTCTGCCCCAAGAACAATGTTCAATTCATGGCAAGTTATTCCGCTCAGGCGATTGATGATGCCCCAGATTGGAGACGACCATTCATCGACTTCGTCGTCTACGACATCCTTCCCGAGAACCCAAAGGATGCCACCTCCATTAGACGACGTTCCCTCAGATTCTTCTACGATACAGAGACAAAAATGCTGTATCAGCGATCCTACGATGGATTATTGCTTCTGTGTCTGTCAAACGTAGAAGCCAAAGAAGCCGTACGAGAAGCCCATGATGGTGTCTGCGGGGCCCATCAGCCTGGTCCTAAATTGCAAGACCGTCTTCGCCGAATGGGCTACTACTGGCCAACGATGGTAGCGGATGCGATAGACTATACAAGAAGGTGCAAAGCCTGCCAAGTCCACGCGGACTTCATTCACCAGCCATCCGAATTTCTACATCCGACAGTGGCATCCTGGCCCTTCGAAGCATGGGGAATGGATATCATTGGTCCAATTACTCCACCTTCCTCCCGTGGACATCGCTTCATACTTGCGATTACGGATTACTTCTCCAAATGGGCAGAAGCTGTTCCACTTGTAGAAGTTAAAACTTCGAACGTGATCAGCTTCCTCAAGCATCACGTCATCTATCGCTTTGGACTGCCCCGAAGGATCATCCACGACAATGGTCCGCAGTTTGCAAGCCACGCCTTCTACCGGTTCTGTGATAAGCACCGCATCCAGAATTTTGCTTCGACACCATACAACCCAGCAGCAAACGGGTTGGCAGAGGCATTCAATAAAACAATCATCAAACTCCTCAAGAAATTTGTCTCTTCTAACAAACGCGACTGGAATGAGAAGCTCGGTAAATGTTTATAGGCGTACCGTACTACAGTTCGAACAGCTACCGGAACACACCATTCTCCATGGTGTACGGAAGTGAGGCAGTTCTCCCATTAGAGACCCAAATACCCTCACTCCGCGTCACCCTCACTTATCAATTGACGACGGATGATAACTACCTACGCCGACTACAAGAGTTGGAGGCCTTAGATGAAAAGCGCCTCCTAGCTCAGCAAAGGATCGAACTATACTAGGCACGCATCTCCGGAGCCTTCAACAAAAAGGTCAAGATCAGAACATTTCAGGTGGACGATCTCGTTCTGGCAGTTCGGAGACCGATGGTCATGACTCACAAGCCCGCCAGCAAATTCTAGCCAAAATGGGAAGACCCATTTGTCATTGAGGCCGTATTCTCCAACGGAGCATACCGCCTCGCAAAACAGAATGGAGATTTGCTTATGTTGTCCGTCAACGGCAAGTTCCTGAAGAAATACTATGTCTAAACGACATTTTCCCAGATCATTGAGTCATGTGCCTGCTGGTACCGCTGTACTCACACTTACCCTTCTCCAGATCATTGAGTCATGTGCCCGCTGGTACCGCTGAACTCACACTCACCATTTTCCCAGATCATTGAGTCACGTACCCGCCGGTACCGCTGAACTCACACTCACCCTTCTCCAGATCATTGAGTCATGTGCCCGCTGGTACCGCTGAACTCACCCTCACAATTTTCCAGATCATTGAGTCGCGTACCCGCCGGTACCGCGGAACTCACACTCACCATTCTCTAGATTCCGAGTCATGTACCCTCTCGTGCCGCTGAACTCACATCCACAACATCCCAGATTATCGAGTCATGTGCCCGCTGGTGCCGCTGAACTCACACTTTCACAAATATCGAGTCATGTACCCGCTGGTACCTCTGAACTCACATCCCGATCACTCTTTCAGATAGTAAGTCATGTATGATCATACCTCTGAACTTTCTCACTGGAAGAGATCCTCCCTTATGATCCAATACCCGTACTTCCAGTGCACAAAAAGGGTAAGCGATCCACGAATTTCTAAAACGGCCATGTCCTCATTACCTCTGAGTCGTTTCACTTCCGCCAAAAAAAATCACCCCCTACATAGAACTTCGATGTCCTCATTACCTCTGAGTCATTCTATGTACCCCTCTTCATTGAGCCCACTCCTGCCATGTCCTCATTACCTCTGAGTGGGAAGGCTCCGTAGAAGAAACCTTCATACTTGCCATGTCCTCATTACCTCTGAATAAGTATGTCGATTCCCTTTCAACCTATTATCTGTACCCACAACCGGGGTACGACAAGGATAATAGGTCCACAAACGTCCTCTGTTGACCATAAATATCCTCCGTGAATTTACTCCTGCCATGCCCTCATTACCTCTGAGTAGGAAGATTCCACGATAAAACCCTCATGCTTGCCATGTCCTCATAACCTCTGAGCAAGTATGTCGGTTTCCTTTCATCCTATTATCCGTATCTTAAACCAAGTTACGCCAAGGATAATAGGCCCACAAATACACTCTGCTAAGTTTCTTAGCACAAGCCCACCATCTCATCATGCCCCGGGAGCCCAGCTGCTCTACGGCATTCTTTTTCCCGATACCGAGAGCACCCATGACAACTTTGCCATAGCTGTTCCCGGTATCCTAACCAAACTTGTCATCCGTACCTAAAACCAAGGTATGCCATGGATGACGAGTCCACAACAAGTCCCCCGCGCGGGGCGAACGTCACCATCATATCACAGGTACAACAAGCAATGCAAATAAGGGTAGAATGGAAAGTACTTTTTATTTGAAAGAAGAAAAAAGTATTACATCTTTTGGGACCACGTCCCTCTCAAAAAGAAAACAGGAACAAAGCAAAATAAAGAAAAGCCGACTACATTTCGGCATTACTCAATTCTAGGAGATGGCTTCTCATTGAGGTGGTCCCCCGCTCAATCCGCTGTCGAGCCCGACGCTTAGCCTCCCGGGATAACCACTCCCCATCGTCCAAATCCATGAGCACCTGGCAGTCGTCTTCCAACTTTCTGGGCAGTTTCCAGATCAGTCGAAGCTCGATTAACCCTGTCAGCCTCTCAAACAATCAGCCCCCTGTCAGTACGGGCAACCTCAAGTTCGAACTCTGTAATGCCCCAGTCCCAAAATACGTAGGACTAGGAACGTAGACATGCCAGCTGTATTCATACGAAGTACATAGGCTCCGTATGGATACATAAGCTGTAAAATACAGTAGAACCATAACTAATCTCATCCACAAGAATAAAAGAATAGAGGATATCATATAATCAACTATGAAATTGTCATTTGGTACATGTAGTTGGGCGGAGACAAATCCACTACCAACTATGAAAAGAAATATACAACAAAAGAAAGATTTTGGCGAGCAAAGCGAAGACAATCCAAATGCAATCATCCTCGAAGAATACGATGAACACGGCTAGAGCTAGAGCACCTGCGAAAGACAATAGCACACACCTGGAGAGATAACCAGGTCCTCAGAGGGATGTAACAAGACACATAATATCATGCCATATAAACTGAATAAATATCGCTCAAATAAATAAGTAAATCGAATTATAACATGGTCCAATACGTACCTACTGAACGAGCGTACCATCCCCAACCAAACAAGGACAGGAGATGGTAAACTAATTCACGGTGACGTATCTTTCCATGCTAAGAATCCAATATGGTATCCGGACCCCAACAAGGTTCAATACCTTCTCATCGAAGTAGTAAGTCACACCTACAACCAAACAAGGACAAGATGTGACGAACTAATCCGCGACAAGTTATTGTTCTAAGTCATGGTCAGATACAAGTACCCAACCCAAAAGTACTCGTACCTAACGGATAAAGGTAGCCTACCATTCAAGTGATATGTAGTTAAGAACAATCCTTTCTACGCATGGGCCCTGGCTAAATAGGATCGGTGTAGTCCCCTCTTGGGCACCAGAGGCCCCATCAGTAAGAGCATGACGTTCCGCAGAATTGCCAGTGGCCGTCAGTAATCATAGGTAATCTGACCCGCGTCTTCGGCAGAGCTCACGGGTTACAAAAGGAAAGTGCATCGAAGCCCATACGCTAAGGAATTGTCCTCCCCGCCCAATGCCTACTATGTTGTATCCACAACATAAACCACTATAACGCTAAGTCAAACTAACATGCAACCTCTATTAGCGGTTATTCCTATCGCACGGCTTGTACATACTGGTGGCCAGCCAATCACGCACTTCCGTATTCTACGCGACACACAACTTCGTGATAACGTGTCAAGGCCAATGAATGCAACACACATGGTGGTCCCTTAAATCTAGGTTTAATTTGTAAGAAAATAATACACAACAGAAATATAAATGAACAGTAAGTTCTAACAGTTATGCCATGTATCACAGTTTATTTTGCATAAAGAAAATAAATAATGCATGAAATATGAGCTAAAATAAATAAACAGCAAATGGCAAGGTGTCTTGCCTGATAGTACGCCTGGTATACTGCGATGATCAAGCTGGCATGAACCGTGACTTCGGTGCAACAACTATACATGGTGACCTCGAGTGGTGGCACGGACAGTTCTATTGGGTCCAGAAGGGTCAAAATAGTTAGGGTGGACAGGAGGTAGGCTTGAATTGGCGAGGAAATAGGAATAATAGGGTTTTAGTCACGAGCTGGAGGAATTCGAAGGAATTGGATAAACAATATACATATACAATTTTATAAAACTATTATTATTTATATTCTTGAAAAGTAGAGTTTTATTTAATAAAACAATTAATTTAATTACTTGAAAATCCAAAATCTTTCTAGGGAGAAAAATCTAAGTTTTGACAAATACTAGTTCTAAGTTAAAAACTATATTTTATATATGATGATATTTAGGTACTTAAAATTAATAAGGAGTATTTAGGCAAAACTATAACTTGTCAAATACATTATATATAATTCGAGAAAATATTTTAGAGTCAAATTTTACCTTAAAATTTGCTAGAAAATATTTGTAGAGTTTTCTAGAATGATAATAATAATGCAAGTAATAATATTTAGCAAGACATCAAAATAAAAATTAACAGTAATAATATAATAATAATAATAATAATAATAATAATAATAGTAACAATAAAAATATTAATAATAATGATATTAATGATGATTATGATAATATAATACTAATTAAATATTAATACTAATAATAATAATAATAATTCCTTATAATAATATATCAATATATTTTAATTAACAAAAAAAAACAACAACAAAAACAAAAACAAAAATTAAGAAACAAAGTAAAAAAAACAATCAGCTGACAGCTGCTGTGAGCTGTTCCTAAGGAAGAAAAAAAAAGAAAAAGAAAAAGAACAAAGGTGAGAGAGAGAGAGCGGATGATCGAGCGAGAGAGAGAGAGTGGACTCGGTGAGAAATCGGGGAAGAGAGGAGGGTGGTCTTGCGGAGGAGAAGGGAAGAGGCGCGGCGGCGCACGCGGTGGGGCGGCGCAGCGCCGGAAGAGGGCGACGAGCTCAGCCATGGCGGCCACCCGGTCGAGACGGAGGGGGACTAGCGGAGGTGGCCACTGTTGACTCGGGGTGGCGCTCGGTGGAGAAAGGGGAAAGGTCGAGGAGGCGATCGGCGTTGGGCAGCACCGCGGCAGCGGAGGAAAGGGCACGGACAGGCGGACTTGGCGACGCGGTGGCGGGTTGTGGCAGAGGTTCGGAGAGGAAAGGGTTTCCGGCGGTCGGGTCGGAGGGTTTCGAATGGGTAGACGGAGAGGTGGCATCGATTAGGGCGGCGGTGAGCTCCGCGCGGCGGAGAGCAGTATTGTGCGCGGAGGGAGAAGTCGGAGGACTGTGCACGGGCGTTGCAGAGTCGGGCTCAGCGCAAGAAGGCGGTCGACGGGAGCTCGAGAAACGGCGGATCGGGTCTCAGGCGGTGCGGCGCGCTCACCGACGCGGGCGCGGGGGCGGCGATCGACTCAGGTGAAGTTAGGTTTAGGGTTTTCTTTTATTTCTCTTCTCTGTTGATGTTGGTGGTTGTGTTTTCCGGCAAGTGGCCGTGGTCGGGGTTGTAATGACGGGAAATGGTGGAGGTGGTGTTATGGGTTGGCGGTGGTAGAGCGGCTGGTCGATGCTACTGTGCTACTGTCGACGGTGGCGTCACGGTGGGACTGGCGAGGTGAAGGGGGGGTTAGGCAGAGGAGATGTGGTCGGGGTGCTCGGGTGGTGAAGGTTGGAGGCTGCCGTGGTCGAAGGATTCGGCGGGTGGTCGAGAACACGAGAACAGTTGCTGCGGGGTTGAAAGGGATGGAGGAGACGGGTTTTTGTTGGGACGACGACGGTTTAGATTAGGTAGAAATTTGATATATATGGTGTCGGGGTTGTCGACACGGGAAGGAGATAATGTACATGTAAACAAATAACTTATTGGATAGACACCCGGGGTCGGACCCAAGGCGGTCACGGCTGACACGGAAGAGATGGACACCGACACGAGGCACGTACACTTTGTGGAAATTTGTGGAAGAATAATAAAAAGTTGGAGGAGTACCTGCCTATTTATAGGATGTGGGAATTCCCAATTGGATATGGATTAGGAATAATTTAAACCCCAAAATAGATAATTCAATATTTAATTTAAATAATTCAATAAATCAAATCTCAAATCAAATCCAATTAAATTAAATTTAATTTCCTTAGTTTAAAATCAAAAATAATTCAAATTTCAATATTAACTATTTAAATAATAAATAAATTTAAATTAATATTTAAATCTCCACAATAAATTAAAAATATTTTTCCAAAAAAATAATAAAATTCGAAAATTGTATTTTTTTATTTAAAACAAACTATTAAATATTACGAGATACATGTATGCACAAATTTTATTTACAAATATACATTTTTTTAGTATACCATTTTATTAAAATATATTTGTTAATATAACTGTTTAAAAAGGCTTTTCAAAAATAAAAATATAAATTTAGAATTTTGATAGCTAAAAATAATTATTATATATATTTCCTTGAAACAATAAAAATAGGAAATTTTTTTTCCAAAAATGAGTACGCTCGCACATATCGTACTCGTCGAGCAATCACGAAAATAAAATTTCGTGCGCGACGTACAATACGGCTACGCGAAGTATATTACAAATTTTTTTTTAAATCAGTACAAAAATCGATAAAAAAAATTATAGTAGAAATTTAGGGGTTTTACATCCTACCCAACTTAAAAGAATTTCGTCCTCGAAATTAAGAATTAGGGGGGGGTAAAAGGCACAAGGTGGTATCGATAAGGAAGCATAATCAAATCAAGACAAGGGAACGACGTTTAATGAAAACTTGCATTAGCGTTGTGATTTCAATAAGGCGAAGATAGTCATGGATTAACGCAAGAAGGAAATGTTTAAGATGACGCGCAATAAAGAATAGTATGGGTTCAAGTAAAATAAAATAATTTAGAGACCTTAAAGTTATGGTCTCTTAAGAGTAGGTTGAGGGCACGATTAGAGAATGAATTAGATTTACTCGATTAGAAGGTCATGACAGTAATATAGGGCCGAGAAGAAGGGCGAGGAGTTTAGGATGAAGATATAGCAACGTCGAGTGAGAATGGTCATAGCCGATAGGAAGGCTAGACGAAGTTCTAGTATAACGCCTTCGTCCTCCTAAAATAGGTGAAGGCGAAAGCAATATAGAGTTCGAAGGAGGCGTTATCGAATACGAATACGTGATTCAAAGACGATCGAAAAAAATTTCAAAGGAGTTGCCAAGCGTAGTCGTGGATGGGACTCTAAAGGAGAAGTTTAGCTATGTCCCCATCCACGTAGAATAATAGACAAAAGCGAACCAAAGTGCACTCGGTTGATCAGACCATCATGCACCGGTTCTGATTAGACAATATGTTAGTGAGCGCGCTCAATAGCATAAGTCATGAACAAACTCGATAAATGGATGAGTTTGCAAATCTAGATTATAGTAGCAACATTAGTCAAGGTGGTAAAATATAGGCACGGGAGACTAAGATTTAAAGAAGGTAGAATGATTCTAAGTCATACAGTCGTCCTATAGTCTTCTTGTCCAAGTCCTTGGTTGGCTAGACGGGTTAGGTCCTTTAGATTCTAGGATCTAAATAAGCTTGCTAATATAGGTCACTAGGTCAAAGGGGTTGCTAAGTCATAAGGTATTCTACCCAACTTAAAGAAAAACTAATGGTGTTTTGGGCCAACTAACTAGTAGGGCCAATCTCTAGCAAGCACGAAGGAAGATAAGAATAGGGATGGAAGGAAGCAAGTAAGATGCAATTGATGAGTCAAACGGTAGATAAAATTAAGGAAAGAGGTCAAGTATGTGGATGAGATCCTAAACTTCTAATCCTATACGCAGGCTTGCTTGGTACGATAAAGTAACCAAACAATTTATCTTGACCTGCATGGGCCACCACAAAAATATGTAACGCCCCAGTGCCAAAATACGTAGGACTAGAACGTAGACATGCCAGCTGTATTCATACGAAGTACATAGGCTCCGTATGGATACATAAGCTGTAAAATGCAGTAGAACCATAACTAATCTCATCCACAAGAATAAAAGAATAGAGGATATCATATAATCAACTATGAAATTGTCATTTGGTACATGTAGTTGGGCGGAGACAAATCCACTACCAACTATGAAAAGAAATATACAACAAAAGAAAGATTTTGGCGAGCAAAGCGAAGACAATCCAAATGCAATCATCTCGAAGAAATACGATAAACACGGCTAGAGCTAGAGCACCTGCGAAAGACAATAGCACACACCTGGAGAGATAACCAGGTCCTCAGAGGGACGTAACAAGACACATAATATCATGCCATATAAACTGAATAAATATCGCTCAAATAAATAAGTAAATCGAATTATAACATGGTCCAATACGTACCTACTGAACGAGCGTACCATCCTTCCAACCAAACAAGGACAGGAGATGGTAAACTAATTCACGGTGACGTATCTTTCAATGCTAAGAATCCAATATGGTATCCGGACCCCAACAAGGTTCAATACCTTCTCATCGAAGTAGTAAGTCACACCTACAACCAAACAAGGACAAGATGTGACGAACTAATCCGCGATAAGTTATTGTTCCAAGTCACGGTCAGATACAAGTACCCAAACCAAAGGTACTCGTACCTAACGGATAAAGGTAGCCTACCATTCTAAGTGATATATAGTTAAGAACAATCCTTCCTACGCATGGGCCCTGGCTAAATAGGATCGGCGTAGTCCCCTCTTGGGCACCAGAGGCCCATCAGTAAGAGCATGACATTCCGCAGAATCGCCAGTGGTCGTCAATAATTATGGGTAATCTGACCCGCATCTCCGGCGGAGCTCACGAGTTACAAAAGGGAAAGTGCATCGAAGCCCATACGCTAAGGAATTGTCCTCCCCGCCCAATGCCTACTATGTTGTATCCACAACATAAACCACTATAACCGCTAAGTCAAACTAACATGCAACCTCTATTAGCGGTTATTCCTATCGCACGGCTTGTACGTACTGGTGGCCAGCCAATCACGTACTTCCGTGTTCTACATGCGACACACAACTTCGTGTTATAACGTTCAAGGCCAATGAATGCACACACATGGTGGTCCCTTAAATCTAGGTTTAATTTGTAAGAAAATAATACACAGCAGAAATATAAATGAACAGTAAGTTCTAACAGTTATGCCATGTATCACAGTTTATTTTGCATAAAGAAATAAGTAATGCATGAAATATGAGCTAAAATAAATAAACAGCAAATGGCAAGGTGTCTTGCCTGATAGTACGCCTGGTGTGCTGCGATGATCAAGCTGGCATGAACCGTGACTTCGGTGCAACAACTGTACATGGTGACCTCGGGTGGTGGCACGGACAGTTCTATTGGGTCCAGAAGGGTCAAATTAGTTAGGGTGGACAAGAGGTAGGCTTGAATTGGCGAGGAAAGGAATAATAGGGTTTTAGTCACGAGCTGGAGGAATTCGAAGGAATTGGATAAACAATATCATATACAATTTTATAAAACTATTATTATTTATATTCTTGAAAAGTAGAGTTTTATTTAATAAAACAATTAATTTAATTACTTGAAAATCCAAAAATCTTTCTAGGGAGAAAAATCTAAGTTTTGACAAATACTAGTTCTAAGTATAAAAACTATATTTTATATATGACGATATTTAGTTACTTAAAAATAATAATGAGTATTGGGCAAAACTATAACTTGTCAAATACATTTATATATAATTCGAGAAAATATTTTAGAGTCAAATTTTACCTTAAAATTTGCTAGAAAATATTTGTAGAGTTTTCTAGAATGATAATAATAATGCAAGTAATAATATTTAGCAAGACATCAAAATAATAAAATTAACAGTAAAATATAATAATAATAATAATAATAATATAATAAAATATAATAATAATAATAATAGTAACAATAAAAATATTAATGATAATAATATTAATGATGATTATGATAGTAATAATACTAATTAAAATATAATACTATAATAATAATATAATAATAATAATAATAATAATAATAATAATAATAATAATAATATAATAATATCCTTATAATAATATATCAATATATTTTAATTAACGAAAAAAACACACAAAAACAAAAACAAAAATTAAGAAACAAAGTAAAAAAACAATCAGCTGACAGCTGCTGTGAGCTGTCTTCCTAAGTAAGACAAAAAAGAAAAAAAAAGAACAAACGTGAGAGAGAGAGCGGATGATCGAGCGAGAGAGAGAGAGAGAGAGAGAGAGTGGGCTCGGTGAGAAATCGGGGAAGAGTGGAGCGGGTGGTCTTGCGGAAGAGAAGGGAAAAGGCGGCGGCGGCGCACGCGGTGGAGCGGCGTAGCGCCGGAAGAGGGCGGCCACCCGGTCGAGACGGAGGGGGACTCGCGGAGGTGGCCACTGTTGACTCGTGGTGGCGCTCGGTGGAGAAAGGGGAAAGGTCGAGGGGCAATCGGTGCTGGGCAGCGCCGCGGCATCGGAGGAAAGGGCACGGACAGGCGGACTTGGCGACGCGGCGGCGGGTTGTGGCGGAGGTTCGGAGAGAAAAGGGTTTCCGGCGGTCGGGTCGGAGGGTTTCGAATGGGTAAACGGAGAGGTGGCGTCGGTTAGGGCGGCGGTGAGCTCCGGCGCGGCGGAGAGCGGTATTGTACGCGGAGGGAGAAGTCGAAGGACTGTGCGCGGGCGCTGCGGTGTCGGGCTCAGCGCAAGGAGGCGGTCGGCGGAAGCTCGAGAAACGGTGGATCGAGTCTAAGGCGGTGCGGCGCGCTCGCCGACGCGGGCGCGGGGGCGGCGATCGACTCAGGTGAAGTTAGGTTTAGGGTTTTCTTTTTTTCTCTTCTCTGTTGATGTGTGGTTGTGTTTTCCGGCCAGTGGCCGTGGTCGGGGTTGTAATGACGGGAAATGGTGGAGGTGGTGTTTGGGTTGGCGGTGGTGGAGCGGCTGGTCGATGCTACTGTGCTACTGTCGACGGTGGCGTCACGGTGGGACTGGCGAGGTGAAGGTGGGGGTTAGACAGAGGAGATGTGGTCGGGGTGCTCGGGTGGTGAAGGTGGTTGGAGGGCTGCCGGGGGTCGAAGGATTCGGCGGGTGGTCGAGAACACGAGAACAGTTGCTGCGGGGTTGAAAGGGATGGAGGAGACGGGTTTTTGTTGGGACGACGGCAGTTTAGATTAGGTAGAAATTTGATATATATGGTATTGGGGTTGTCGACACGGGAAGGAGATAATGTACATATAAACAAATAACTTATTGGATAGACACCCAGGGTAGGACCCGAGGCCGTCACGGCTGACACGGAAGAGATGGACACCGACACGAGGCACGTACACTTGTGGAAATTTGTGGAAGAATAATAAAAAGTTGGAGGAGTACCTGCCTATTTATAGGATGTGGAAATTCCCAATTGGATATGGATTAGGAATAATTTAAACCCCAAAATAGATAATTCAATATTTAATTTAAATAATTCAATAAATCAAATCTCAAATCAAATCCAATTAAATTTAATTTAATTCCCTTAGTTTAAAATCAATCAATAATTCTAATTTCAATATTAACTATTTAAATAAATACATAAATTCAAATTAATATTTAAATCTCCACAATAAATTAAAAATATATTTTTCCAAAAATATTAATAATAAAATTCGAAATTTGCAATTTTTATTTAAAACAAACTATTAAATATTTATGATATATATGTATGCACAAATTTTATTTACAAATATACATTTTTCTAGCATACCATTTTATTAAAATATATTTTATTAATATAACTGTTTAAAAGGCTTTTCAAAAATAAAAATATAAATTTAGAATTTTGATAGCTAAAAATAATTATTATATATATTTCCTTGAAACAATAAAATAGGAATTTTTTTTTTCCAAAAATGTGTACGCTCGCACATATTCGCACTCGTCGAGCAATCATGAAAATAAAATTTCGTGCGCGACGTACAATACGGCTACGCGAAGTATATTACAAATTTTTTTTTTAAATCAGTACAAAAATCGATAAAAAAAATATAGTAGAAATTTAGGGGTTTTACAAACTCCAAAAAAGTCAACTTCCTCTGAAGCGCGAGAATCTGCTCCCGCGTGTCAATAATCTCACGAGAGGCAGTCTCCTCCCGAGTTGTGACGTCTTCATTCGCGTGACTCAATTGATCATACCGATAAGATAAATCACTGAGGTCCTTCAGTATGGCCGACCTGGTTTTATCCCGAGCAGCTTAAGTCCTCTCTATGACGGCGATAAGGGAACCCCGCTCCTCATTTATAACAGCAGACAGATCAGCCTGCCGTAATACCCGGAGCTCGGCCACCAGCCGATCAGTCTCTAACAATTTTGCCTCTAGAAATGCGGCCATCCCTGCGTCACCAGGGAGATTCCTAAGGATATCAACTTGACCCTGGGCGCATTGTCGGGCCAAGGTGAAGGACGTCCCTCTTTCTACGGCAGCTTCTATTTCCCTCTTCAAATGATGATGAAAACTGGCAACCACGTCCTGTAACGCATCGTCCAAAACCTCTGCAGAGGACGGCATCAAAGGAAGCGAGGACGGCAACATCGGAGGAGTGACGCTGGAGCTTGCCACCAGAGGAACAGAGTCTGAGCAGAACGATGCATGAATGGCGGCTAACTCGTCTTCCGCTGCCTGGAGAGCTTAGATACTCGGTAGGACAGAAAGGTCGATTCTCGGAGCCACCGTAGCAGAGGATGACGCAAGGACCATCGTTCCCTGCCCCGACTGCCCCGATGCCTGGCCCGCTAAACTCGAGCCCCCAGAAGGCCCATCAAAACGAGTCGGACGGTGAGGGGGTACACCCCTCTCCACCAGTGCCCCTTCGGCTGGGTTTGTCTCAACAATATCCTTCCTCGGCACTGGAGAGGCAGGACCTGTATGCCCAGAATAACAATCAATCGACGTAACCCGAAGGACGTGATGATAGAGCAGATTGGCCTCCTCACAGGTTAAGATTCGGCTTATCTTACCAAGGGTGGAGCATGGAGGCTGCAGCTCATTCACAGCTGGCATAGTCTCCTCATCCGCAATCTCTAAATTAAGCTCGGCAGCATCCTCTGTCCCCGTCACCTCGAAGGGGGATACGGCTCGATCGGCATCGTCTCGAGGAGATCCCGCGATCCCAGAGACAGATTCACCGAAGCCCCCGCCATCCCAGGTCACCACCTCAGCATCTTGAGACTCCTCTTCTTCTCTTGACACCTACAAACGGGAAATAAAATGATTAAAATCAAAGTTAGAAGGAAAGAAGGAAGGAAGAATCGGGAGCGGTTTGGTTACCTCTGACACGGGATTGACCTCTTCTCCACTTTTTGTTATAGTTAGCTGGCGGTGTCTGGTTGCAACCAGCTTCTGGGAGCGAGATATACCGCCAGTAGGAGAAACTTGCCTGCTACGCTTTGGAGCAGGGCCAAGCGCAACGGGTGGCTGATCCTCCAACATCTCATCTGGCAAGATTGGCGGCTGATCTACCTCTACGTCTGCCGCCGGGAGGGTAGAGTCATCTCCATCATGCTCGTTGCCCTCATCATCCTCAGCCACAGAATCCAAATCTGGCACTTCGGCTCTAGCTTTTCTCTTCTTGGCCCCTTGAGATCCTTCCTCCAGGCCGGTACCAACAATAAAGCTGGCACCCGGGTTAAAGCCGACCGAAGGTTTGTTCGCCATGACATGGTACAAGGCTGCCATGTACAAGATCTCCACTAACGCCTTAATGGCAGGGACTGAGAAAATGGTACGGGTATGGAATGTGTCGTAGTATTGCCAAGCCCTGATACCATCAAGAAGGCTGCCTTCAAATTCCAGACAGGAGCTGGGATTGTCTAAACAAAGCTGGCTGTATCCAAACTGACGGGCAAACCTGCTAGGCAGATAGGCTCCAGAAAAACAGTATTACGGTTACGATACACCAGATGTGCGGGACGGATGTTACGCAGCCATAGGAGCATCTGGCCATCCAGAAGCTGAGGGGGTGCAATACCGTCAAGATGTACAGCCTCTATGTCCCTGGCGATAAAGCGAGGGACGGATACGAAAATATGATACTTATCTGCCCTCGCCAATGCCATCTGGCAAGCCCGCATGGTCTCACATTCCCAAGGCTCGTCACGATAGCGGAAGATAAATGCATCATCATCAGTCATACCGTCTTCAGAGCCCGATCTCATCAAAGACGGATAATATATCAGCAGCCACCCCATCAAATAGTGATAGGGCAACTCAGTTCGTTCAAAATCCTTGGTCACGTCGCGAGCAATGACTTTGGATGTGAAGGTACAAAGGCCACGGTGTATGCTGCACACCATGGCCGGAAGGAGAGCTAGCCTGATTCGCAAAACTAACTTCACAGCCGGAAGGATGAAGTTACGACTGATTCTCTCGATAGAACCAGTCCCTCCAGAGACTACACAGTTTCGCAGCCATACCATTAAAAATCCCGCCAGGAGCGCTTTTTCTGACAACTCTTGGGTATCCTGGTAGAAATAACCGAAAGAGTCGGTTTTACTTCCAAATCTGTCATTGGTGGTGGCCACCCTCTTAGCCGACGACAACAAGTCTTTCACCGCCTCCCGGGATCGAGGGCGACGGGAAGTAATTCGTCCCGAGGCATCTGTCGGGAAGAGATAGTACACCCAATCCTTGGTATGAGGAGCATTCCCTTCCGAATTATTATCTTTTCTGGCCGTCTGATGACATGTGCTGTAGTGGCACAATATCTCTTGATAAAGGGGCACGAATCCTGGATACTGTCTTTCCAAATCTTCGAACTCCTCATTCGTGGGAGTATACGCCTCAAAAGCTTCGTCCCCCCAAGGAAGCTTGGAGACCGCGTGCATTTCGTGGAGCGCAAGCCCCATTTCCCCAATGGGTGTATAGAAGGTTCCCGTACGGCAATTATACATCTCCAGCAGAGACATGAACAACTTCTTGTTTATGGGCAAGCCATGGCTGGTGCCCCGAATGACATGGTAAAGACCAATCTCACACAAAAAGGCCTCGTACTTTTACAAGATCCATGTAGACAGATTGGTCCACGAGGGAACAAGATGTGTCCAACTAGGGAGCGTCAACCGGCCGATGGGGTAGGAGCTCTTCCGAGTAAGTTGATTTATAAAAGTGTTGGCGGTAGAAAATGTGAAATTGGGGCCCGGCACGTTCAGGAAAGTACCTGGGACCAATCCCGTTATAGAACAACTGGTGTGCACCTTGCCTGCAGTCACTGACTTCATGCTGCTATTATAATGGATGTCTCCCACAAACATCCCACCTCGGGTAGGAGTTAAAGTCTCTCCCATCTTTCGGTCTAGTGGAAGCATATTGAACCAAGATAACGGGAAGTGTCGCTCCATTTGGGGGATGCAGATCGCCATCCCGTTAGAGATAAAACTCCAGTTCTCCGACACCTCCAGAACATGACTGTTTTCCACGGTCAAGGCGTCTCCAAAGAAGAACGCAGGCTTCAAATATTTTCCTTCGAATTTCCCGGAGTTCATCATAGCGTTAAGGAAATGGAAAGACTGGTGCTTGATGGCATTCAGTCTAGCCGGAGGCTCATCGCTCGGAAACTGGTCCGTCATATGCTGAACAATATGGTCGTACCTATAGCCGAGAGCAGCTTGGGCGCTACCCACCAAGAGTTCTCCAGCAGCATTAATCGGCAGATTCACTGATGAAAAGACAGAGAAAGATAAGTTAAACGGATGGATAAAGAGAGCTGATTGGGTGCTTCCAAGCCTCATGCGGCTCAGAAAAACATCCATGCGACTCCATGAAGCCTTATGCGGCTCCGAAGCCTTATGCGGCTTCAACTTAACAAAGCATCATGCGGCTCAAGCTCAAAAGAGCATTTATGCGGCTCCGTGCAATAAAAGTCTATACGGTTTAGCGTCGCTTATGCGGCTTCGTCGACGAAGCGCATATGCGGACACGGTAGTTTTCTTATGCGGCTCGCAACTCAGCCGTAGGACGAGCATGCGACTTGTAAAGACTCGTGCATAAAGTATGCGACGTAGCCATGGCAGTTAGGGTTCTTTAACTCATACATTGTCCTTACCAGTAATGGGGGGGTGAACGTCAGGATGAACATTGGGTACGACGACCGGCGGAGGAGAAGTCGCAGTCGAGGCGGAAGCAAAGGCTGTCTTCTTGTCCTTTGCTGCCACGGTCTTCTTGGGAGCCATTAGTTATCGAAGAGGAGAAGGGCAATCGAGATAGGGAAGATTTGAGGAAAAAGAAAGAAAGTAAAGAAGCCCTTTCTCTCTTCAAACTCCTCCTATTTATAGGAGGACGAGAGAAGGAGGACACGTGGGCCAATAACCGCCTCGTAAAAAGTGAAACCGACTCCTCGAATTTCGTCTCCAAGATTCACCCAGGGTATAAAATCCTAAAGATTTAATGAGCCGACCCTTGGGATTTCCCCCTACAAAAATGGCGCTGCAGCGAATTTGAGGCAATTAAAGGCCCGCACACGTGGCAAGAAGCTATGCGGCTTGAAAGTCTCTGCGGTTAACATCTCTGCGGCTGAACAATCTATGCGGCCAAGATATCCATGCGGCCAAGAAGAACATACAGCCATGCTTCTTATTCAAAGTATTTCAATTTTACAAATTAAAAACTTTGAAGGGGGTCTTGTAGAAGCATGGAAAATGATCCATGCGGCTAGGAAATCTCATGCGGCTCAGAAAGCCCATGCGGCTCAGAGAGTCATGCGGCATAAGGGACTATGCGGCCCAAGACATCCCATGCAGCTCAGAAAACACGTAGCGTAACAGTGTTCCCCTTCGCCCTATGCTGTATTAATTACTTTGACGGCTGACAACTCTGAAAAAAGTGACAGCCCTGACACAAGAGAGGTAATTATGACTCTATCATAATGACAGACCCCTAGGGAAGAGAAAGAGATCTCTGACATAATCCCCCGAGATCCATAAAAATGCCACGTGGCCTTGCCACATGGGCGTTCATATACGGCTCAAGCGAAGACTTCCCATACGGTTCAGAATGAAGCCGTCCTATGCGGCTCAGGCCGAAACAGTCTCATGCGGCTCAAGCAGAGGCCTTCCCATGCGGCTCAAGCGGACTATTTCCATGCGGCTCAGGCGGATGTATCCTTATACAGCTCGTAATGATCATCTCCATGCGGTTCAAAGGTTCGAAGGGGGGAGGGCCACTACCCAAGCAGCCCTGACACGTGGCCCAAACCTTATGCGGCCCAAATCTTATGCGGCTCAATCTTCATGCGGTTCAGATCCCCCCAGTGGCTCCTAGGACACGTATCCTAAGCCAAATCAATTTCTCAGATTTATTACAATCAGAGATTGGGTCAAATCTCAATAATCTGGGACACGTGGCAGGAGAATAAATTAAATTTATTCGCAGATATCAGAAGATCATTATGAGGAAGATTTATTCCAATCAGCATTAACTGCTGATGAGATTTGGTGTAATCTACACTTAATGGTCCAGATTCATCACAATCAAAACGAATGGTCTAGATTGACCAATCCACAGGCCGCCGCCATCTCCAGGAAGCAATCATTGGCAACCCTAATGATCACATCCCATTCTTATAAATAGCAAGGTGCCATTCCCTTACAAAGATATACATTCCCTGGCAATATACACAACGGAGAGAGTGTGACCAGAGAGACCCCTTTTAGAGATCAGAAGACTTGGAGGAAAAAGCAGAGAGGGAGCAAAGAGAGCATTTCTTCATCGCCGAGAAAATCTTCTGGAGCCAAGGCTGCATACCGATCGTCCAAGGAGTAAGACAGGGCTGCCGTCGCCTTTCCGAGCCTCTATCGTCACCCTCCAGAATCTAAAATAAATAATTATACTTAGTCTGCTGTACCTAGGCTTTCGTCCCTAGGCTTTCTTTGTACAAGCGAGTTTGTATTGTAAGTCTAAGTTCAGTCCTCCCATAAAACTGTTCTGTACTTTTACAATCAATGGCAAACAAGGCCCTGCTGGTCAAAATTTTTAGAAAGTTCTTGAAGTTTGAGAGATCAAACCGAAAGAAGAAAGACATTTACGAAAGCAACGAAGAAGAAACAATATGCTTCGGATGTAAGAAGTCAGGGCACGTAAAGAAGGAATATTCATTGTCAAAGAATAACAGTCCATATGATCGATCAAGATCAAATAGAAAAGCTACAATCAGTCAAAAGTATGCTAACACTAGCATCTGATACGAAAGTGAGGCCAGTGTATCAGAGGAGGAGGACAGACCCAACAGCAGTACAAATGTCTGTCTGATTGAATTTGATAAGGTATTTGAATATGTATGATGGTTTTACTTTCGATGAATTAGAAAATACCTTTAGCGAACTACTTGAAGAACACAGAAATGTGTTGGATAAGTACAAGCAATCTCAAAGAGATTAAGGTACACACTACTGAAGTAGCTAGATTGTTTAATCTTATTGAAGACATTAAAGAGACATCTACTACCGGTGACAGGAAAGAGATAGCCAAGCTTAAATTGGACTATCATGAGCTATCCTCACAATAGAGAAGAAAGAAAGAGACTATGTCAAGGTACAAGAACTTTATGACATAAAGAAAAAGAGACACTTAGTCACTGAGCAAAGACTCATAGATATGACTGCTAAATATGAGGAGTCTTGTGCGATATCTAAAAAGTTAGAGATCAAGTTAGGCAAATAGGTCATCCCTGTTACACGGCCTAAGGTTAGTCATAATATCAAGCATACATCATAAAGGACTAAACCAAAGAAAGTACCTAAGTAACACACTTCTCACAATCATGCTTTCACATACAGGTTTCCAAGAAAGGCACATAAGAATGTCAACACAAACAAAGAGTACAATTTTAAAAATCACATGCACATACTGTGATACTCACGAGAATATATCACAGTATTGCAACTAGAAAGCTTGTTGACACTAATTTACTTGCTTGGATTCCTAAGACTAATCATAATGGACCCTTGAAGAAATGGGTACCAAAGGATTCATCTACTCATTTTGTAGGTGGAACCTCAACCATCTCATCCTAAAAGCAAGTGGATACTCGATAGCAGATGTTCACGGCACATGACTGGTGATGCATCTTTATTCGCTATGGTATCGATGAAGAAAGAAGGATATATTTCCTTCGGCAACAATCTGAGAGGTTATATTTTTGGTAACGACACTGTTGGTTGTAGGAACCCTAGAGGGGGGTGAATAGGGTCAAGCTAACTAATCAAGCACTTAGCACAAGCTAATTGACAATTTAAAGAAACAAGTACAAGAGAAGAAGCAAACACAATACCGACACCCGATGTATCCTGGTATCCTCCTAAGAGGCAGTCCAGTCCCGGAACTCTCTCCGGCTTTAATCCACTATTTGAGCAAATAGTTACACACGAGTTTGGATCCGAAGAACTCGCCAACTTCTTATACAAGAGCTTTAATCCAAAGGGCTCTCCGACTTCAACCGAGAGTTTGGATACGAAGACTCCCCAACTTCAACCGAGAGTTTGGATACGAAGACTCTCCAACTTCAACCTTTCATAGTAGGTTTTGATCTCCTTATACAATAGGATGAAGATCTCACTTTTCAACTCAATAACTCTAACACAATTTGTGAATGGCAAATAAAAGCTTTGTAGAGTTGTTTATGGATAGGCTTTGGTGGTTTAGAAATTTTTAGGCTCAAAGCATCAACCTTGAATGAAGGGGTTCAAGGCTATTTATAACCAAAGCTTGAAAAGAAGTCAAAGGCAACTTTTCAGTCACGAACCGGCATACCGCCGGTATGATCCGGTATACCGGCGGTATACCGGTCTGGGATTACAACGGCTAGAAATATAGCCGTTGGGATCATTAATGGCTGGAAATCCGACCGTTAGAATTTTAACGTTTCGGAAGCGGTATACCGTCGGTATGGACCGGCATGCCGTCGGTATGCCAGTTTTGTAAATAGAAACTTTCTGTGAACGAAAACCGGTATACCGTCGGTATACGCCGGTATACCGTCGGTATGCCATTTTCCACCAAAAATGATCCTGGGCTTATTTCTGCCCTAGCTTTCGATTTTGCCATCCATTTCTTGTGTTTATAATAATTTCTAAGACTCATTACAGACTCCAGATAAACTTAGGCAGGCACAGGCTTCTTCAGAGTCTTGAAATGATGATGGCATGGCTTGGCTTCTTCCTTTGATAGGTGCTGGCTTTTTTCCTTGGCGGCAGTTGTCCAAAGATATCCAGTTTGTAAAAACTGAATACCTTTCGGGGGCTACGCCCCCGAACCCCCGACGAGGGGCGCTGCCCCCTCGACCCCCGTCCGCTGACCGGGCAGCGGAACCCCCGAGTGCGTGGCTCCAGAGATGTCGTCGGGTGGTTTTGAGAAATCTTGTGGGATCCGTCGTCTTTGGCCCACCATGATTTCTTCATTGCATATATCCACATTGATCTTGCTTATTGCTTTTCTGCATGTACATGTTAGACGAACAAAGCAATATACATGTAGCAAGTATGATAAGATAAAGCTCATTAGGACTATGCAAAGTTTTAGTATAAGTGCTACGGTGATAGCATCAATGCTAGTGATATCATAATGATTAAAATTAATTGAATAACCACAATCAAAAACATAGTTTTGATTTTGGCGACCCAAGTAAGTTTAAGATAGATAAGCTCATATCACTAATATGTAAACCAATAGGCACATATCACCAAAGGTATAAGTATAAGTAGAAATGCTTTTAGCGATAGTATGAAGATTAGTGATAGTGAAATGCTAAACTTAACATATTAACCATATTCAAAAACATGATACAATCATTGGGCCAACATTGGTATGTCTTCCTATCCAAAAATAAAAGACGTTTGTTTAGTCACAAAATTGAAACATAACCTATTGAGCATAAGTTATTTGGCAGATAATAGTTATGGCATCAACTTTATGAAAGACAAGTGTTATATATATGAAATGTCTACTGAGAATCCTGTATATAAAGGGCTCAAGGAAGATAATATTTATATTTTCTTTCTAAATGTACTAACAATGCAGGTAAATGCCTAGTAGCCAATCAAGATGAAAGCTGGCTATGGCACATGAGGCAAGGATATGGATACTATATCAAGATTATACACTAAAAAATTGGTAAAAGGATTCCCAGAAATTACATTCAAGAGAGATATAGTATGTGCTGACTGTGAAAAGAATAAAGAAACTAGGTTATCTTTTAAATCCATCAATGCTGTAAGTACTTAGAGACCTTTGCAGTTAATGCATATGGATTTATTTGGTCATAATAGAGTCGCTATTCTTGGTATTAAACTTTACGCTTTTGTTATAGTTGATGACTTCTCTCGATATACTTGGATTTTCTTTTTATCAAACAAAAGTGATACCATTTTTTAATTTCAAGTATTTTACAAAAAGGTACAAAACGAAAAAGGCTTCATGATTACTCGAATCCGAAGTGATCATGGTGGCAAATTCATAAATGCTGATTTCAAAAAGTTTTGTGATGATAGTAGATATTACCATGAGTTTTCTTATCCTAGAACTCCTCAACAGAATGGTGTTGTGGAGCGAAAGAATCATACTTTAAGCGATATGGCTAGAGTCATGCTGAATCAGCATAATCTTCCTAAATATTTTTGGACAAAAGATGTTAGTACAGCCTGTCATATTTTGAATAGGGTGTTAATTCAACCTATCTCGAAGAAAATCCCTTATGAATTGAAATTTCGAAGGATTCCAAACATTTTTTATTTCAAGGTTTTTTGGTTGTTGCTGTTTTATCCTGAACACCAAGGATAACTTAGGTAAGTTCGACTCGAAGGCAGACAAAGGGATATTTCTTGGATATGCTGCCAAGAGTAAGGGATATAAAATTTTCAATAAAATATCTATGATTGTTGAAGAATCTGTTAACGTTTCTTTTTATGAGCTCAATATTTAGAGATTTAGCAACAATGATGATGAGAATATACAAAACAAATCCAAGACATTCGAAGATACTGCTACCAACGAGCTATCTGGAAAGTCTACCGAAGAGAATAAAATTTATGCCAGACCATCCAAAAACACTCGTAATATGTGATGTATCTAAAGGAGTAGGTATGTGTTCTTCTATTAGAGATATAGCAGCAAATATAGCTTTCATTTCTCAAGTAGAACCTAAGTCAATAGAAGATGCTTTTTTGATGAGTTTTGGATTGATGCCATGCAAGAGAAACTTAATCAATTTGAGAGAAACCAAGTTTGGGAACTTGGTCCTAAACCTATTGGTCAATTAATAGTTGGTATAAAATGGGTGTTCTAAAATAAACTAAGTGAGGATAGACAAGTTCTATGCAATAAAGCACATCTAGTGGCACAAGGTTATAAAGAATTGATTATGATGAGACATATGCACATGTTACTAGACTAGAATCTTTTCGTATGTTTTGTGCATTTGCATGTTTTCACAATTTCAAACTTTTTCAAATGGACGTGAAAAGTATATTTTTTAACAGATTTTTTAAGAAAGAAGTTTTGTTAAACAACTCCCTGATTTTGAAGATTTTCAAAAACCTGATCACGTTTTTAAGCTTAGAAAAATGCTTTATGGACTCAAACAAGCACCGCGTGCTTGGTATGAACGCCTAAGTGCTTTCCTACTTGAAAATAGTTTTTCAAAAGGAAGAGTTGACGCAATCTTATTTATCAAATCTTCGATTGACAGTATTTACTTGTGTAAATTTATGTAGATAACATTATTTTTGGTTCTACTAATGAAAAACTTTGTCAAAATTTTGCTAAGTATATGCAGAGTGAGTTTGAAATGAGTATGATGGGAGAGCTCAACTACTTTCTAGGACTTCAGATCAAACAACACTCGCAGGGAACATTCATCAATCAAGCCAAGTACACAAATGATTTACTAAAGAAGTATGATTTTGACAATGTAAAACCTATCTGCACGCCAATGGCTACATCAACACGACTTAACATTGATGAAAGTGGCAAACCAGTCAATTAGCGTAAGTATCAAGGTATGATTGGTAGTTTACTTTACTTAACTATCAGTCGCCCTCATATAATGTTTAGTATTTGCATTTGTATAAGATATCAAGCTAATCCTAAGGAATCACACCTATGTGCCGTTTAGCGTATCTTTCGATACCTTAAAGGAACTTCTAAAATTGGCTTATGGTATCCCAAAATCACATATTTTGACATAATCGGTTATTCAGATACTGATTTTGTTGGATGCGTAGACCGTAAAAGTACCAGTGGTACGTGTCATTTTCTAGGAAAAGTTTTAGTCTCTTGTTTTAATAAAAATAAAACTCTGTAGCGCTATCAACAACTAAGGCTGAGTACATTGACACAGGACGTTGTTGTGTGCATATTTTGTGGATGAAACAAATCCTAGAAGACGATAATCTGTACTACACAAAGATTTTTATTTACTGTGACAACACTAGCGCTATTAACTTGACTAAGAATCCAGTATGTCACTCACGCAAAAGCACATAGAAATACGTCATCTTTTTTTGCTTGATCACCAACAATACGGGGATATCTGCTTAGAATTTATTGACACAGATCAACAACTAGCAGACATTTTTAGAAAACTACTAGCTGAAGATTGTTTCAATTATTTGCGTCGCGAGTTAGGCATACTTGATTTTTCAGAGTCATAATATGTTATTGTTTGCCATTAAAACGTAAATAAAGAAATTTGTAAGCCTACTTTCCGAATTTTTTTATTTATTTTATTTTAATTTTAGTCTTATATATTTTCTAGTTAGAAAATAATTTTTTTAATTCTATTAAAGATATTTGTATTGACGAAGGAATTTGTCAAACAATTTTTTTAATTTAATTTTGTGTTTATAAAAATATATACTTTTAACTTATTAATTTTCTATTATCAATTACGTTTAAGTTTATATTTATAAAAATTTATTTTTAAATATTTGAATTATTAGATATTATTGGATTAGATGTGGTCAATTCTAAATTATGATTGGATTTAGTCTTAATTTATTGCTATATTATTTTAGATGAGATTTGTATTTATGAAAATATACCTTTAGGAATATTTGAATTATTCCTATCAATATTTTTAATATTTAATCTTATGAAATATATTTTAAAGATTATTTAAAATATTGGATTTATTTCAAAATAATATTATTGTGATTAGTTATGGATTGGGATTGGGTCAAATCTAATCTAATTCATGGAAGGATTTAATTCATTGAATCTAATCCTTCGTTATTTAGAAAAAATTTCATCTCCTATATAATGGGAAGCCTCCCTTTGCTTTTTTGCACAAACTCAATTATTGTTATAATCAATTATGGATTGAGATTTGATCCATATAATTTTGAGATTAATTTGATTTGAATTTAATTGAAAGATTTATTCATTAGATTCTTGACCCTTTCAAATTAGAAAATTATGAGTCAATCTCCATCTATTTAAGGAGTCCTTATTCTTCTCCTAAAACCAAAATCCTTCCAATCTAATCCTAATTAAGTAATAACTATCCTTTATATAAACCTATTGAACCTATGTCATCTCCCATAATTTTTTTTCTAAAATTTCTTTATTTTTTCGTCCAAAATAGGAGAAAATTCGTCATAAATTCAGCCTCGTTTTTTGAAGCTATAGTAACTTCGCGAAGTCGTTACGACCAACTCCAAACTCTATTTCACCTCCATTTTTTGTTAGAAGTGTATCGAGGTTAGCTTTCCAAAAATATATATATTTTTTGTAGTTATTTACGCAAATTTGTGGGGATTTATTTGAGTGTCGGTTGTCCAAAAATTAACGCGTCGCACTCTTTTCGAGATTTCGGGAGATCGCGAACTCCGATTTACGATCCGTTTGAAGTTTTGGAAACCTGACACGACGATCTACGATATATAGTTTTTTTAGAAATTCAAAAAATTCTTTTAATATTTTATTTAATTTGTTGAACTCAAATTTGATTGATAATTCACCGAATTAGTAGCGGTTAGCCATAATTACAACAACTTTCAACCAAATTAAGATTGTGTCACACACGTCAACTGCAACTTAACTTGAGACAAGTACACTATTTCTTTATGTGCTTATTGTATTATAATACTATCTTTTATTGTGTTCCATTGAGTGGCCTATTGAGACACGATTGTGATACGATAGGCTTGATTGTATCATTGCTCGTTTATTGACTGTTAATTGAGTCGGGAGGGAAAATGCTCGGTACATATGTGAATAAACCCAACTATTATTATTGTGGATAGCTAAGTTATACATCGCACATATAGATTAGCCGTACCTTTTTATTGTTGATAGCCACCGTATGATGTGCCGTATTAGCCCAGCCGTTCACATGTCAAAAAGTATTTCAAACACACAGTCTATTTATTGTACATATTCATTGCTAGTTGTTTCGTTCATCCATGTTCTTGCTAGTGATTTATTGTTTCCAGTTCATTTACATGTTTTTTTTTTATTTTCTACTATTCTCTACTATCTAGCTTATTTTGTGTTAAGTAACATTATTGCAGTTGTACTTTGTTCCTTTTCTAACTGGATCGTTATAGGTGACTTGGCATGCCTCCTACTTTTGCGCTATGGACTATACCGGGGAGATAGAAATCTTGGAGGTCGACCTTAAATTCTAGATTAGATAGTTCATTTATTTAAACATTTAGCGGGTTGTTCCCGAATGTCATTTTTATGTATTATGAATGAGTAAATAGATATGATTTTATTATATTGAGATTGACATTGAGACCCAGGCAGCGTATTACCACAGATGCTGCGGCGTAGGCTGGACTTGGCTACGAACTCGTATCCGAAAAGTAGGTGCGGGTCGTGACAAAACTTTTATAAATCACAAATGAAATAAAGTACAATGTAGGATTTTGATGAAATCCTTGGAGTACGCTTTTGTTTTTCTGGGAACCGTGGCGATGGAGAGTTGATTTTTTACTCCGTTGATTATCTGACGACGATCTTGGCTCTCTGAATGTCTTGATGAACTCCTAGGAGAAAGCTAAAATATGAAGCTGTTGAAGAGCTTGAAGAATTCGATGAAGTGAAGAAGAATTAAATGAAGGAATGATCCTTCTATTTATAGGCAACGAAATGATCCGTTTATATGCGCATATGCGATGTGCGCATGGAGATTTTGCACATAGAAATGCTACGCGTATGCCTTTGTTGGGTGCAGGGACGCTGTGCCAGAAAGCTTTGAACTGAATCTGTTTGAAACTGTACTGTTGTGTCACGCCACAGAACCAGAATACTGGAGAGCGGGGGCAGACATAGCCAGCTACGTATATGAAATGGAATCCATCTCGCTATACGGTCACGGCTGTCTAGATAAATGAGGGTTTAACTACAAGCCAGCAGTCTCTTAAGGTCATGAACAAGCCTATTGTCTCAATCGCAAGCAAGTAAGTAAAAGTTACAAGATGTATGATCATTAAATATACAATAATAAGGCGTCCCAAATATTACATATTCAGCTGATCATGAAGCTAGTCGTTACAAAATGTTAGGACTAGCAAGAGTTTCAGTCATACATGATCAACCCTAGGTTCTGTTAATCATGTTACAGCCCGTAGACAGACAGTAAGTAAGTCCAATCGAGCTAATCAGGTGCTCGTCGGCTAAACGCCTCAAAAGAATATTTTTACAATAAAGTGAAAGATCAAAAATAAACCCACTCATTGCCTGGGTTACGTCTAGTCGCCACCATCGGACTGGAAGGTTGGTAGATCCTTTGGAGCTGCTCTGAAATCTGGCCATACAAAACCAGCTGGGTCAGATCCAAGAAAGAGCAAGTGCCACAAGGAAAGCTTCACTTAGGAACTAAAACCAGCAATTAGCACAATAGTAATAAAGTAGTAAATAAGACAAGATTAAGAAAAGCAACACAGGGTGATATACGATGAGATAACCATGGAACTATTCAGATAGCCAGGTTACAACCCGTAAACCAAATAAGGACCGGGCTTGTAACCCTTCGTCTGAACCGAACTTAGAATCCTCACCATTTATCGGTAAAATAAATACAGGCATTCAGGTCATGCAGTAATCTGGAACAGAATCAGGACAAGACTAGACGGGTTAGACTCCATCCAATCATTTCACGGCCAACAAGAATTACGGCTTGATACTTTAACTAACTAGGGTTGTCATAAGCCTAATTACTAACAAGATGCAGTGAGATTATTCCACAGCCACAAGCCCTGCAGACCATCCAGGTTGTCCAGGACGAAAATTAGGGGTTGAATTCAGGTGGGTACATCGTCCAGGAAACACATATACCCCTAGGTAGCTTGAAGGGTGCAACACATGACAGTATGCTGGAAATGTGCCCTACTCGACGACAGGCTACAGATCCCAGGCGCGCCCAGGTAACGGGATTACCTGTAGCTGGGAGATCTCTTTATGACTAAGGTATTAATCTAGTTATTAGCCTTAGTCCATTTCAGTAGGTACTCCTGACCGTGGTACTCAGGAGTCCCCTCCTAGACATGATGCAAGACATGACTGGATTATTTGTACAAGCACAATCGCCCACGGTGTCTGGATTAATTATACAGGTCATGTCATATCAGGTAGCCGTCGTAATAGCTTATCAAGATATATCATGTCAGGTTATCATGTCAAGTTTACTGGTCAAGAGTGCGCCACGACGGGCCACTATCAGGTCGTGCTAGTTCCTTGTCACACCACGTCATGTACACTTGTCATTTTAATCATGTCAATCAAATCGTGATTTATCAAGTTCAGGACAAAAGGTGTAAGGATATAAAATGGGCGTAAAAATATACAATAAAAGTAAGGTATATGCCATAGGAACTCAAGTTATACTGAGAGCTACATGGTAGGGGTATAATAGTAATAACTAAAATATTCATAAAATACAAGCTATGAAAGAGTCATGCGGCTGGGAGTGATGGGCGCACATGCGGCTGGCTGGGTTCGGCCTTATGCGGCAGTGGGAGACTGCGGCTCAGAAGGGGAGAGTACTCATACGGCCGAGAGGGGCTGTACATATGCGGCTGGGAGAGAATGGACGCGTATACGGTTCGGGAAAAAAAGGGCCCCATGCGGCTGGCTGGAAGCCGAGCCTAGGCGGCTGGCTGGAAGCCGTGCCTATGCGGCTGGCGGGAAGCACTCCTGCGGCCGGGTCGAACGGAGTCTTATGCGGCCAGAAAGAGATAGGTCGCATGCGGCTCCGAGATAACCGGGTTTATGCGGCTGGGTCGAGCAGTCTTATGCAGATGGGCGAGCCATGCGCTTATGCGGTTAGCGGGGTCATGCGCCTATGCGGCTGCAAGTGGAACAAGTTCATGCGGCTCGAGAATAAGTTCTCATACGGCTAATGAGAAGCAAGTCTATGCGGCTCAAGAGGAGCGGAGTGTTATGCGGCTAGATGAG